>QMIH01001159.1:53417-63884 GCA_003987875.1 Clarias batrachus | reverse complement strand
ATATATACATATATACGTATATTGCATAATAGTGTCTTTTTAATCACACACCTGAAATTATTATCAGTATTAGTAGTATTAAAAAAGTATTAAAAATCAAAATAAATGCCAGCTAATATTATTTGGCAACTTTTTAATCTCACATTTCACTTTGCAATAACCGACAAATAAGACTTTGCAAATGCACGGTCAAAAGTCGCATCTGGAAGATAAATCTGGATAATATCTTCTCATACATCCCAGAAACAAAGCTTCCACGGATACGAGTATCGACAAGCACCATAAGGGGAAAAAAAAAAAAAACATCTTCCACAAATCCATGCATCCGTTATCCTGTTACTGAATGAATGCACAAGTATCGCTCCAATTCCTCCAGGAGGCCACTTAGAGCCAGAGACACTAAATATTTAAACAAAACTTTATAAAAGTTATCTTAACTGCCTATCTGTATAGTTTGCTGTATTATTTATTAAATAATGCATCTTTAATACTGTGATGGATCGGCACTTTGTCCAGGGTGTACTCCACCTCGTGCCCCAAGTCTCCTTTGATAGGTTCCCCCCGCGCAACCCCGTAGAAAGGATAAAGCGCTATTGACGGCGATGATAACATCTTTAATAAATTCTCAACTAATACTCCTGAATCCAGTGTTGTATAAATGTTAAACAGATTTTTAAAGTGTCAGCATGCGAATATGATCAGGAATGTTAAACACATCTCTGTTCAGTCTGCATTCTCTCAGTGTGGCTCATGTGCTGTGGTTCACGGGCCAGTGAGCGCGGATTTGTTCCCTCCTTATAATTCATCCGGCTGAAAAAATAAACACTGTCTGGATTGGCAGATTACCAACAAGCTTGACATGCAGAGGGTCCAAGCGGTGAGACCCTTTTTTTTTTTTTTCCTTCTGCAGAATAAAAACCTTCCGTTAAGAAGAGAGAGATTACAGAGAAGGAATTCCGGTCCATTAGTATGAACAGGAGCAGAATTATTTTTTTCTCTGATATTATATTTGGAATAAAAGGGCAGCGAGGCCAAAGGCATCAGTGGAGACGACTACTGAAGGGTTTTATATCTTGCTTTACTGTAAGATGGTTTTAAGACAAGTATATAAGTATATATGTATATATACAGTAATGCATATTTTACAGATTTTTTTTTTTATGTCTTCAGGGAAAACATGGATAAAAGACCACTTGAGTCTCTGCTGCTTCTTCTTTCGAGTGAATTGAGATCTGATATAAAATACATGAGTGAAGTTGGAACTTGTCCTATGCTTTTCATTGGATATTCACTTAACATTAATTAACATTATGACAGCATGACCCCATCAGCTGCCTGCTGACATACTGTAATATAAGGGATTCATTATGAAATTTCTGATGAATGAATGGCATAAAAGTGATTGACATTTACAAAAGTCTTCAAGCACAGTACGGTGGTGAGGCTCTTAGCTGCAGTTAAACATTTGAATGTTGCGAACATTTTAAAGTAGGCTGTAGGTCAAAAAAGTATTAAAAATCAAAATAAATGCCAGCTAATATTATTTGGCAACTTTTTAATCTCACATTTCACTTTGCAATAACCGACAAATTTGAATGTTGCGAACATTTTAAAGTAGGCTGTAGGTCATGATGGCTTGGATGGCTTAGAACCCAAGCCATCATGGCAATTAGAACCCATTGCCACTGAAGACGTGAACATTCAGCAAGTGGAACACCTGATTTTTGAAAATCGATGGATAATTGTCATCCATTGGCTTCGAGGGTTCCATTCCCGCCTCAGGGTCTGTGTGCATGGAGTTCGCATGTTCTTCCTGTGCTTTCCAAATTAACTGGCGTTCCTAATTGCGCGTAGTGTGTGAATGTTGACCAGAGGTCATACCAAGGTTGTGAAAATGGGTATAATTACAATGGACACCAGTAGCTTCCAGTAGTCACCATTGAACAGAGGTTCCTAGATGGATGAATGGAATTTGTGAAAGAGACGAATCTGTCTGCCTTTTGAAGCCACTGGTGGGATCAAAACAAGGGAAAATCATTGGCAATGCATGTAAAAGCATAAAAATATAATAAAACCACATTCTGGAACTTCGCTCTGCTTCCAGACTTCACATAAAAACCCAATTTAAAACCAGACGAATTCTGGCAATTATAAATCATGCTATTGGGAAAACAGAAAGTCAGTAATAGACATCAAGCCCACAGTTAGAGACTCCTCTGTGGCGGCGGGATCGCAGTTTCCCCCACAATGTTTGACAATTTGACAGCCATAAAAATCTATAAAATGAAAAAATTACCCAGCAGCCATGACCTCTGTTCACCTATTACTGCATACTCTACTTTTCACACCCCCACATCTGTCTGTCTATACTCTTCTGTCTAAGAGCCAGTTTAAATTGACACATGAGTGAAGCATGCTTCAGAAAGTGGCACTTTGTGGACGTGAGCCATTCTCGGCGTTGACTTCCTGCCAGTTTGTGTAGCGTAGCATCAAGACGAGACCAATAAAGAAACCATAATGAGCAAATTTCTACATTTCCATGGTAATATTACACATCAGAACGCTAGAATTACTGCAAATGACCTCAAATGTGTGGAATAGACTCATACTTCGGCAAACTAAACAAAGAAAAATATATTATAAAATATGTTCTTCTTAGTGCATCACATACTCCAGATCCAGCAAAACATCCACACATTATAAACTTCTCCATTATTATTATTATTTTAACCAAAGACACTACAGCCCAGTCTTCTTGTTTTCTATTGGCTTATGTGTCAAATCAAAGGTCAACATTAACTGAGATAAATATTGCTCTCGAGGCTTCCTCGGAAATTTGCGTTTATGAGCTCGAAAGTCGTGATTATGATGTTAAAGTTACAAAATTATTTTGGTTGAAGCAATAAAAAAAGAAAAAAAAACCTACTTTCATAAGTATCGGTTAACCATTTTATTGCATCACTAATAGTAAGTAGTTAATGTAAAATGCTAAATTAGCATTTGAGTCTTGCTGACCACTATGACGTTTTGTTCCTCAGACAGACATTTTAATGTAATTTTCTTTTTTTTTTTCAAACCAGATTTGAGCTAGCAAAAGTCAACACTACGCTAAAGCAAAATTCCAACACATGCTGTATCCTTTTCCCTCCAGTTCACTAGTTCTTCCACCAATTTAATGGTATTTGTCCTGACTACAATGTAAAAAAAAAAAAAAAAAAAAAAAAAAAAAAAAAAAAAAAAAAAAAAAGGGCAGAGGTAGCTCAGTGGTTATGGTGTTTTACTGTTGGTCAGAAGTTTCCAGATTAGAACCTCACCAACCACCAAGTTAGCATTTTTGGGCCCTTGAGCAAGGAACTTAATCTGATGTGCAAAAATGTAAGTTGCTCTGGATATTGGCGTCTGACAGGAAAATGCAAAAATTATCATTTAACAAGTAAAATGATTTTGAATATAGTTTAACTTATTTATATAATTTATAAAACTTATTAAAATTTATAAAAACAAATTGATGAACCAAAAAAATTATTAAGCTTATTTATAATCAAATTTTACTAAAAATGTAAACAAAATCTTCTATTAAAGAAATGAAGGAAACTTTGTAAAAATAAAAGAAAATGTAAAAAGGAGGCAATATTTCTTGATCTACTTGCAGAGAATTTAGTTAAGAAAAAAAGGCATTCCTTAAAACTTGCAAAACTATCTGCTAGTAGAACACAAAATATTGCTTACTTTTTTTCCCCCAATTTGTCTGTTTCCATAGATGTCGATTCGTCTAAACACAATAATTAGAAGTTCCATAAAATTACAGTACCAACATGTTTAAGCATCTATAAACATTTCCTTTTGTTTGAAAAATGTAGGTAAAATGATGTAAAATGAAATGGCAGAAAGAGAAAACAGATTATAACATAATATCTAAAAATGGCACACGGTGTCCCCGCCAGCAAGGGGTTTTTGTTACTCTTCTCTATTCAGGAGGTAAAAATCAATTCTGCACAGAAACCCCCTTCAATTAGCATGACATTCTGTAAAAGGTCATCCAAATTAATGAAATATGGGAGAAATGTTTCAGTTTTTTTTTTTTTTCGGCTTAACAGACATCCTGCTGTAGCGTACTTCTTTTTTTCAAACCTTCAACTACATAAGCCCCGCCCACTTGTATGTTCTACCACTGATTTGGGAATAGTTGTCATCAGGATACATTAGAAAGATATTAGGGATTTGGTTGCTATATAATTTACAAGAACAAAATGTTATTTCTACCTCAGGATCAGGAGTCTTCAACTGATACAGTATTTATGAAGGTCGAGCCGACTGAACTGGCCCTAGAGTCACAGACTGGATACTGACGAGATGACGATGCTGTGCAATCTGTCCAATTGGCTCTAAGCGTACTGGTTTGGCTGCTGACTCTTCCCATTCTGGGCCAATGTTTCCAGTCCTGTAGCTAGTTTCTAAGCTCTTGTGCTACCTTTGGATACATTTGGATGCGATAAACCTCCAAAAGAGGCTCTGCTACCAAGGCCAAGAAACAAAGAATGGCCATTTTTGTTTTTGAATCTTTATCATCAAAAGTTATTTTTCAGGACCTCGGTTTGGTCCAAAAGAATACATTGCTGCGGTCGTAAATTGATAGCTGCCGTCGATGTCGATGACCCCTGCTCTAGACCATTCCACGGTTTAACGACACTCACACCATTACAGCCACAGCATCCAAAAAAAAAAATCCCTTTTATCCACTCCATTAGTCATCCGGCATTCGACAGGACAGTGTACAGGTTCTGGGGCTGGCGTCTGTCCTTTCCGATGTGTATGTAGAAAAGATCAGTCCATCCGAATGAAAGCTTCCATCTCCTTTTTATCTTAACTCTGCCTTCCTCGATGTTCTTCCATTCCAGGGGTAATAAATCATGTCGGAGCTTACAGATTGGGGCCTCGTCTAGGAGCTGAGTTCAGTTAAACACTCGCCTTTCCAGCGCTCACAGCGGCTACATCTAACTTGAGAGTCTTTCCTTTTCTCATCATTTTGTCCTCTGTCTCTTAAGGAAAGATTTCTAAATGTAAATTTTCACTCCGAGGCCCTGTTCTGTGTAAACGAGCAACGCTAAATGTCATGCCGTCGCTGAGGTTTTCTGTTTCCCTGTTTATTTGGAAAGCTCAGTCTCTCACGGTTTGGACTCTGAGACTGAAATTTAGTTCTTTTTATAATAACAATAATAATAATAATAATAATAATAATAATAATAATAATATAGGCTTATTTAGGTAAGTAGATCAAAGATTCTTTAGTAGATTCAGATTTTTTAAGTAGTTTCAGTGCATGATTCTTTTACCAAAATTGCATAATTTAACACATTATCACCTAGAGAGGTAACACTGATCGTAATTTATAAGAACCCTGACTTTTGGCTTCATTTTGATATCCTTATGACCTTCCGGATGGTTCTTGTTTAGCAATGCTCACTAACAATCTTACATGAGATCATATGTGTTAATTTAGGGGGTTTCATAGTGGAATGGCGGGCCCTGCATTTTATTTGTGAAGTTTAATACAATTAAAAAATATATTAGAAAATATCAAATTATCTCTAGAGATTTCTATAAAACTTGTATAAGTAGATAAAAGTAGATATATAATCCTATATAAATAGATCTTTTGGCAGGTTCTCTTGTTATTTTAAAAAAGGGAAAAACAGAAATAGAAACAGAGCTGCCAGTTGAATTAACTGGAAGAAACTATCAAACTTGAACTCTTTCCAAAGTCATGCTGAGTAAGTTTATATTTGATCTGTAATGATTTCAAAATAAAAACAGATTAGATAAATAAGATATAATTTTTCTGCAATGTGGAAAAGTGTGAAAAGCAACTGTGAATATTTTTGCAATAAACTATACATAACGATATTTGAAATCTGATATACAGTAAAATCATTATACAACATTGACTCTAGTCTGTATATAATATACTGTAGCATGCATTACAGTTTATAATGTATACTGTATAATGTACACAAACAGGTCGGAAGCTCTTGTGTGACACATTAGTTTACATTCTCTGTTTGGAAATTTCAGCAGGAAGGTGATTATACCACAGGCTTGCTCACTGACCAGACCACGCTGTACATGCAAATACCTGATTCCTAACGTTTGCATTGCAAAAGGCATACATGATTCATTTATACACTTGATTTTATGCCAGTTTTGTCTCCATCTCTGTCAAAATAAAGCACCAGTTGCGATTTTGATTAAATCCTGAAATTTAGGTGAATGTACAAAAGCAGGCGGTGATTCTGTACTTGTTCTCCCATTCGTAATAATGGTGTGGTGTTTAGCTTAGAGCTTAGCATCGATTGCAGCAATTTTCTCAGCCTGAAAATTTTCAGCCGAGTCTAATTTTGATTGATTCTGATTCTCTTGACAGTGCAAACAAAACTTTTGTTAGACATATTTTAAGTGCATGAATCAACTTCATGGTCATAAATAAAACATGATCTATTAAACTATTTATAATACACAAACGCACAAGGTTACAGGAATCTCTTACTCAAAATACATCTCAAAATATAAAAGTGCTCCAGATTGGTGCTAAAAGAGATTTTTTATTGTACAAATAAAGACAACAGCTTCCAACCAGGCAGGATGAAAGCTTTCACACGTGATTCCGGTCTGCTTCTCGCACAGATTCTGCACGCTCACAGACACTCAAGATTGGCTGATGTCGCTATGATTGATGTAAGATTGCAGGTATGCCCGCCCTCCCGCTGAGTACATGGCCAATCAGCTCCTCAGACAGAATTCTGATGACTGGGCAAATGCTTCTCTGTTGTGCCACTCGGTAGCCAGCGTATGTAAATTTGACAGGCAGAAAATGAGATATATCTAAGACGCGTTGGACGGTCGCCAGTCATGCCCGCTCAAACTGAACACTTCCTTTCAGTATCTGATCGATCGGGGCATCTTTAAATTAGGTTTTTGCATGATGTCTTTGTTTTGTTTAATTAATTTATTGGTTTAATGTTTTATTATACATGCTTCATCCCTTTTTTTTAATTCTACAAGGTTATTTTTTTATTTTTTTATTTTACATAATTAATTTTTTTAAGAAGGTGATTTTTTTTTTTTTACAATATTTTTATGTTTTTTAACACATAACATGTGATTTATACACATGATTCACGTACTTTGTCATGGAAGGCATGGAGCTTCATTATTCAGCACGCATGGTTTCCGGAGCATCATGGGCTAAAACGCACTTCACATGCGATCGCATTCATGTGGCGTGAATTGGTTTATCAAAAAGAACTGGCTCAGCTCGCGCCTTACAAACTTAAATAAACCATAAGGAAATAAACGCATTCAAATAGATTCACTTGGCGACCTTTCGCGGAGAGGAGCTGGTAATCCTGACTGGCGTGTCAGCCCAGGTGACCCGCTTCCACCCGTCAGCTACTGAAACCTCTAATCCTTATTCTGGCAGATAACATTTTCCACAGATATGAGACATATTTCATCACTTGGGTCCCTTGTGTTCGTTTGCCTCTGAGGCGGAGGCTTACCGCAGCCAGGTTTCATGATGCACGGGGACCCTCAGGCCGGTGGAAAGTCTGGGTAAATTAGCCACCACTGTTAACCTATATGCCGACATCCATCTCTGGAACTGGGAGAGCGGAGCAGGCTCGGTGCTCGGCCAAATGGGAGGAGAGCGGTGACTCAAATCCAGGCAGCTGTCCTTAATGAGAGAAAGCAAGTGATTTGTGGGCCGCCATGCCAGCCTCTTCTCTCTGCTCGGCCAGCACTTTACACACAGCCAGAGAGGCATTTAACACAAGAGCCTCATTCTGCTGCAGCCAATGTCTGTTTGCCTATTAAACTAACTTTAATCGGATGAATTGCCACTCTGTAAATTTGCACTTTAGTTAGCACCCTAGAATAAGGCTTCATGGCTTAAAAGGTAGGCATCTTGTGCTTTGCTAATTTGTTTAGGAGCATAATACATGCGCACTTTCACAGGTGATAATACATTTCACAGAAAAACATCTCGTGCCCAGAAAACCAAATCCAAGTAAACAGGTCCACTATGAGACTATAGATGACATATTAGACCACATTAAAGAAAAAAGTACAAAATAAAGTAACATGATAATATATAAACAGTGTTAGGAAAAACTGTAAGGGAAAAAAATGTATACTGTTGGACACACACAACATGGGCCGTGTCTGAAAACTCACTTGTCTTAGTGCATATACTGTACATTGGTTTTAAAACCACATTGAAAACTTAATTTTTTTAAAATTATTTTGCAAAACTGTATGGGAAAAAAATACAGCCTGAGGGTTTGTTTATGTTGTGGCACGGCTCTTGAACCAAGTCCTCACAAGAGATTCAATTAACAGGATTACCAAAAGCTTCATCTCACTACATGTACATGCATCCCTGAACACCAAAATATATATTTTTTTTACCTATGCTGTTAATAATCAAACTGCGTTGAATAACTGACCGGCCAATTTCAAATTCATTTCTTTAAACAGCTGAAATTATAAATAAGCTTCTACTAATGACACACTGGTGGCATGGCTGGTTAGCACTGTGGTTCTCTATGTGCTGGGCGGGTTTCCTCCACATA
The DNA here is from genome assembly GCA_003987875.1 of Clarias batrachus. Lineage (NCBI taxonomy): Eukaryota > Metazoa > Chordata > Actinopteri > Siluriformes > Clariidae > Clarias > Clarias batrachus. The sequence continues at coordinate 55,257 of QMIH01001159.1, read as the reverse complement.
CTCCGGTTTCCTCCCACAATCCAAAGACATGCAGGTTATGCTAACTGGTGTTCCAAATTGCCTGTAGTGTGTGACTGCACATGTTAATGTTGACCGGAGGACCTACATGGTTGTAAAATGGGAATAAACACAATGCTCAGCATTGGCCTCCACTGTCCCTAGTTGGAAGTTCCTAGATGGATGGATGGAAATTGCCTGTATTTTTGGATTAGGTGTCCCAAGTCCCTTGGAAAATCATCCAGGCCTCCCTGGACCATTTACAGGATGAGAGGGATACAGAACGAGTGAGTGAGTGATTCCTGATCAGTCCCAATTATAATGGTCTGATCCTCGGATATTCAAATTATCTTGTGATAGTCTTAGTATCAAAATCTTTGATTGTTGGTTAATTCCACTATTTAAGACTCTCTCACTCTAGGTTAGTCCTTTAAGGCACTGTTTTTTGGCTAGTCTTAATCTACAAGAATCTAAGGGGAGTTTGCACATTCTGGAATTAGATAGCGAATCCATACAATCCAATTTTGTTAGGGAGCTCAGCAGTAATTTCGGAACAGTTCTTGGCAGTTTACTGCGGCTTGCAAGAAATCTGAGAAAACGTGGCTGACAAAAACTAGTTCGACAGTGCTCAAGTCCTCATGCTTCGTGCATTTGAAATTTCGTAACCGAAAAAAAAAGAAAAATCTGGAAGTAGTTTGTAAGTTTTTTGAAGGTGGATTGTACAGGTTTGTAACTGGTTCATAGACTTTGTAGGTGGTTTGTGTGCGTTTAGAATAGATTATAGAGTTTTAAAAAATAAGCCAAATTACTTGCATAGTGTTGAGAAGAATATCTTTTTGCTATCGTTATTATAGCACTCGGGGGAAAAAAAAACAAAACAAACAACACTCATATCCCGGGGTGGAACAAATTAGTCAAACTGGCTAAACTCAACACTGCACACTAAACTGATTAACAGTGAAAATATGAAAATGCAATGTAAAGCCAAATTGTAGATGATTTCGGGCATGTCGGACCGGGACAGGATGGAGGAAACAATCCTTTAAGGTGTGCACTTGGTTTGGCCCACAGTCTGATAATCCAGCTCTTGGTTAGTTCCAGTCTGTTAGAATGAGTCTCCTGTTTAATCCCAAACATTAAACCTCTGCTTCTTGGTAAGGCTTAATCCAAAAATACTCCGCTACATAGTTAGTCCCAGTATCAAACAACTAGATCTTGACTAATCCCACTCTCTATGGATAAAACTATTGGCTAGCCCAGTCTTTATTCTTCTAACTCTTGGTTAGTCCAAATTTTTTGGTCTCTGGTTTTTAGTAAGTCAGCGTCTTTAAGGCTTTTATTCTTTGTTAGTCCCAGTCACTAATGATTATACTTTGGATTTGTCCTAATCTAAACTGATTCTTGGTTAGTACATTTTTTAAGCTCTCTGGTTCTTTTTTGTGGCTTGCCTAGATCTTTAGTTCTTTGAGTTTTGGATAGTCTCAACCGAAAAGGCTCAGCCTGTCCGTGTATCCCAAGATTTATGGCTCTGGTTCTTTAGTCAGGACTAGACTATTTGTTCTTCCCAGGCTATGTTCACCAGGATGTAAGTGACTCAAATCTGATTTTTTTACCCTAATGTAACCGATCTGAGTTTTTTTTTTTTTTGTATGGCTGTCTGGATGCACACGTGATATTTTTCACACATGTGGTCCTAGGCTGGAAATATATATATGATAACGATATGATAACGATCCAGTAATGATACAACTTATTTTATTCTGTGTATGCGTAGGGTTTTTCCTTCTTCTGGACCTCACAAATACTACAACCGACTAACAGCTTGCCGTGTTAGCAAATGTAT
>QMIH01001159.1:33390-48374 GCA_003987875.1 Clarias batrachus | reverse complement strand
TATGGTAAGAAGCTTTACCCAGAAACACTTTATAAATAAAATAACACGCTTACACCCTTATTAAATGTGCTTGATACGAAGTTGTTATTTTCAGTAACACACACGCGCACACACACACACACACACACACACACACACACACACACCTGCACAAGTGACATCTTTTTTATTCATTTGTAGTTATTGCACATATACTGTTGTGGAATAGCTGTTATAGCAGCGACAAACACACACACACACACATACTCATATATACACACATGAGATACTGAGAAGAAACAAACTGAAAACCTAACAATATTAATTGTAATTGTTTGTTCATTTGTTTGTTTGTTTGTTTTTTGTCCTGGAAACCTGGTGTATAACATAGACCTGCCATCCATACCTGTAAACATCTTAAAGGAAAATTCATCGTATCGACAATTCCTCACCTTTTCCTAATCCGTTTATGAGCAGTTTATTTCCCAATCGGATGAGTTGTTACTATGGAAACGCCTATGCCTCAATATAAAAACAATGATTTGCAGCCGCACCACTGTAAGAGCTGATGAATGAACCAATCAGGATTGGGAATTCAGCAGCGCTGAGGTAGAACTTAATACTGGGGTTTGAGTCGGCAGGTTATTTACCAAATCGTGTTTTGCACTGAGGAAACTCTGAGTCATGCACTAAACAGAGAGAAACACTCTTAACTGCTAATGGAGGCCATTTAAAGGCTTCCCCGGCCGGATATTTGAGATAGATTGCAGCAGGGATTGCCTTGAAGGCCGTGCCGAGGAAGCTTGTGATTCCCTCACAATTCGATTTGACAGACAGCGCGCCGACGGCCGTCCAGATAAACGGGTTTCCTGCTGGTAACGAGTTCAGCTCTGATCTCACACGACGCCTAACGCGGCTCACAAGTTTGCTCGATTTTATTACAAACACATAAAGGTGTCTTGGATTTACACAGACTCTCACTGCACTGTATGATGCCACTGTATGGGGGGGGGCATGTCTGCTTCATGTCTCACTGGTTTCCAGGATTAAGCTGTTAGAGTTACAGGACTTACAGTATAGTACAGACTTTGGGTTTATGGGACAGTGTGAATACATATTTACATTTTGGCATTTGGCATATTGGACGGATGTTGTTACTGTATACAATACCCCAGGGTGGTTGAATCCTCAATTCAGGGGGTGTTGAGTAATTTTCTGTAACAGCCACTGGTGTTGAAGCACTACTGAAGCTTCAAATCTGAGCTCAGTCTCATCCGCTATCGTTCATTCAAATTGAAAAATTTCTTAATGACATTTCTTAATAGTGTGTGGTCTTGTTCTCTGTATGCGGAGATAATGCCATATCGCTGTGGTGTACAGTATGAAGAATACATCACATCAGGTTGTGCAGTGAGTGGAAAATAATCAACACTGAGGTGGTAACTTAAATTGAAATATTCTACGAAATTGTTTTGGTAGGAATGTATTTTAAAGCGAGTGCATTATAAATTTTCTAATACTAGGGTGTTTGAGTCAATTTTTGTGTTGAATATTCTGGTGATTGAAGCCTTTTTATGTCACATACTTTATACATTACTGATCACTGGAATTCCTTATTCGTGGCATATCCCGGCTTTGATAGGAGGCTGGGTTCAGAGCGCAGGGTCAGCTATTATACAGAGCAGACAGGGTTAAGCCTTGAGCCTTGCTCAAGGGTTGAGCAGTGGCAACCTGGTAGAGTTAGGGCTCGAAACGCCAACCTTTAACACACTGAGTTAACATTTCCTACAGAACTGAAGTCTTCTGTACAGTGATGAGATTCTGCAGTCGTTCACATTCAGTGAGTGCAACATCTGATTCTTGAAAATTGATAGATAACTTGTTGCCAATTTGCGAAAAAGACACATCAGTCCTTTGGAACTGTGCACACAAACACCACTTGCATGTTACAGGAACTCGGCTGGGAGTGAAATTGGATTAATGTAATAGACTATTTTGCGATCTAATATCTAAGCATGTACTTACACTAGGTGACCTGAGCCATGCAGGAACACATTTGACCCTCAGAGTTTGGGGTTTGTTTGACTCTAGACTGTGCTTAGGTACAGTTCAGTAGGAGTGCATTAGTGTGATAGCTAACTGTGCATGGAGCTTAAACACTATGACATCAATCATGTGCTAGGATTAGGGCTGCGCAGCATGGTCACTGGTACATAATTGATACATCCATAAAACAGTGAGAAGGTTCTATGTGTGTGTGTGTGTGTGTCACCCAAAATTACTTGGAATAAGCTGCAGCGTGAATAAAATCAGGAACTCCATGAGGGATTTTCTTTGACGCAAAACGGCACATTGTGGCAACATAAGTGCACACAGGCCAAGAACATTAGGGACGATGTGAGCGTACTGTATGTCAGTGGAAGAAAGGGTATGGGGAAACACTCACGCTCAGGCAGGGTACGAGGCAACTGTGCCTAATTCAAGGGTCCTTTGCTGGATTGTTGAGCGCTTTCCTTGAGGCTACGGCATTCCTCAATCATTTACATTTTTGTCCTCAATTTGCTCAGTGTGTAAGCAAGAAAACATCTAATCATGCGAAAGTGTAAATATGAAAAGTGGAAAAAAAGTCAATAAGCTTGACAGCGTCTAGAAGAAATGGGATCCAGATTGCAGTAATGGTGCTTGTGAGCCACCGTACATCAAGCTGCTTAAAATATTGTAGCTGGCTCGATGCTGAGTGATTGCACTTAGGATACAATTCTCTCTCTCTCTCTCTCTCTCTCTCTCTTTTTCTCTCTCTTTTTACACTCATAAATACTAGGCAAGGATTATTCCATCATAAAAGCCACACCATTCACACCATTAAGACTCCAATAAGAATTCATTATGACTTTAAAGAGTTGATGTGTTAATTAAATTAATGTGCTTAGTGTGAAGCCGCCAAATGATTTCATTGCCATTGTAAGTTTTTCACTTAATAATGAACCATGAGACAGGTTTTGCTCTTATATTTAGCAGAAGTAAGAAATAAACCACCTGTATTAGCCAAAGTTCAGGCTTTCATATTTTTTAGCTGTAAAAAGGAATAAATGTCCTAAAATGAATAAAAATTACATTTCAGTCTCATACTATAGACAATATCCGCAAGACGTGATGCTAATATTAATGCCCATGTTAGCGTAAGAAACTTTTTATTTTCCGATCCGAGAGGATGACTCATTAGCGCGATCTTTATCTGCTATTTCTTCATGGAGTCTCTCACCTTGACTCACCATTACAGAGACATAAAGCTTTGTTTCATCACATTAAATGTACACCAAGTGAAGAGAATATTGCGGCAATTATATGATTGAAAAGATATTTGGTATCCGCTTGCACAAAGATGTTGGCACACACATACACACACGCACACAATTCTTTCATTGGAATTCTTTTGTGTATTGGGACTGGATAGATTTCTGTCATGCTGTCATGATATTTAAATAGAGTCATAATATTAAAATTCTCGAAAAAGAACTAATCCATCTTTTGTGACCATGGCCATTTTTACTTTACTTTAAAATGCTGTTATGAACTTTCTCTATTTTTTTTAACGCTTTTAAAAAAGCTAAGTTGATGACTGAAACATGTATTAGATACCAAGAGTTTGAAGACTAATTTCCTGCATATGCAATCATTCTTCAGATAATTAAGGATTTGTCCTGCAATTTTTACCTACACCACTATCATCAGGGGACACCATAAAAATATGTCGAAACCATGTGGCTCATACTTCCGGGTCGTTCCACTGACTGCAGTAGAGGGGGACCTAGAAACCTTCCTGAGGTCAACCATACTGCTTATGAAACAGGACAAGTTACTGTATGCTACACTAAATTTTATTGGAAGTTATAAGCACATGTTAGTCCAACAAAACAAAGGCTAAAATGCACATATCTTTATACATACCTTTCTGTTTTTTGGTGCTGAAAGACTGACCCGGCCGTATCGGTCACATGGTCACATTTTTTCCCATCTATGCCCCAATTTTCTTTTTCCTTCTCTAGGTTTTTTTATTTTCTTTCAAGAGAATTGAAAGGAAGGAAGTTTATTCCCTTCACTGACACTGGAGACTCTCCTTCCATAAACTTAAGCCTCCCTAAAAATCATCAACTTTACAATTCCCAAGAAATAATAATGAGCACATTAATATAAACCCCAAAACTAGACAGTCATGTGGGATCGTAGTAAATCGGGGACCTTTAGCCTTGCTTGCTTTCTGGTTGGGCCATTACTTTCCCTCTCTACTGTCAATCACAGTGACACCAAACATTCATAGGGCTTGTGTAAGCTTGTGTAAGGAGAAAATCCCAGATGGTGATTTCCTCTGAATGTCTTACACTGACTGAACATATCACAGAGGAAGCACATCTTAACCTTCACCTTATCACAGATGGGTAGATGAGAACTGTTCAAGATCAACCAGGAGAGAAAATGAAGGGAAAAACTTCAGGGACCGAGAGCACCTCTGGAGTGAAATCAGCACCACGGCTAATGACAGCTACAGGCTCAGACAAAGTTTGGTACTACTTTGCTCAAGGCCAGTTGTTTGCCAACTTCAGACTCGCCTTGAATCAAATGTGAAAGCCAACCGTATGTGAAAGTAGAAGAGGACTGTTAGCAATGTGGTTTGGTCGTTATGTCTTTGTCTTTATTGATGATGCTCAAACCGACTAGGTGCATACCGCCCCCTGCTGTATCGGAGAGTGTAAATACACAAGTGTAACCGCGTACAGACAATGATGTTAATGTGAACACTGGCTAGAGGAGGAGAGGGGAGGAGGGAGCAATCATTCCCTGGCATGGCACAAATCAATCAACAACTGGATAACCTTTGGATAACCTCCAAGGGCTTTGCTACGTGATTTGATTAAGCATACAATTAACAATATAATAAGACTTGACCTATAATTACCTGCACAAAAAAGAGGACCATTTTAGGTTAAGTGGTTTGGCTGATTTAACATATGAAAACAAAAAAAATAAATAAATAAACAAACAAACAAATAAATAGATAAATAAATAGATAAACAAATAGATAAATAATTAAATAACGTGATAATGAAACCTAGCCTAACCAGGTCTGTAATTCAATAGATTTTTTCTCCCTCCTGTGAGAATAAATTTCTGTTTGTTAATCTATATGACAAGAGGAACAAATGAGGCTGGTGTTAAAAATCAGTCTATCTCAGGAATTGATTTGTACAGCTTCACTAACAACATTTTCTAGCGCTCTATCAAGAAAACCTGGCAGACAGTTTAGACAGGTGCGCTCTATACTGTCAACATCACCGAAAAACAAAAATCAATGCACAATTTATAGTCGTTTACTGACACCAATTTCACTATTTATCATCTGATATATTATTTTACCATGCCACTTTTTTTTTTTTTTTTTACCAACACAGCAATTTCCCCAAACTAGCGGTCTAATGTTGAGCAAACAGATCTACGGAAGAAACCTCATCTGATGTTTAATTCATTTATTTCACTTATTAATATTAGGAATTTCGCTGTAACTGTGTAGACAGATTTTGCATGCTGTTATTCTGAGAATCAGATTCAAACGAAATCATGTTTAAATGAAGAGTGCACATGCTATTTCAGCCTTTTATTTCTCTTATTCTTCTTTTTTTTCTTGCTCTCCTGACACATAGCACTGGAGTAGGAGTTCAGGAATAAAAGAGAAAATAGAAACATTTCTCCATTCATCGTTCTCCAGTAGTTTCTCGATGACATCCCAGTGGAACAGGAAAAGGAATATAAAGATATGCTGAACTATTGATTCAGTATTTATGGATTTATAAGAAGTGTGAAGGAAAATAATGAGGACAAACCCAAAATGGGTTTAGCAAAAAGAAAAAACAGAGAATTCCAATATTTCTTTGAAGTTGGTCTTCATTAATGTCTGCTCAGTGGGAGGACGAATTCAGGGCTCTTGTCTGCATTAAGTATGAAGTAACACACAGTCAGCAGTCATGGTATGAGAGATTTGAATGTACTTTTAGGTTATGCTGTGATCGAAAAATAATTCACTTATAGTGCATTAGCTATAAACTCTAGTATCTGTTAGAGGGATAAACAAAAATTTGCAGGGGATCTCTGCAATAAGCGTTCATCACCATTACCTCATAAATAATGCATATTCTTTCAGCCCTCAGGGGCCCCCTGCTGGCATGTGGACAAGCAGCACCTCTTTTTCTCAAATCTTTTTCTTTATAAAGTTTGATTATGGGACATTTTAAGCTGGTGGAACTGAGCTGTGCCCTTTTATTCTGAGATGATGAGTCTGAATCCCAAAGATCGCAAAGATCCCAAAGTGATCCATGTCCAGGAAACACTGGAGCACAACCAAACTATATGGGAGAAGCCAACACCAGCCAATGGTAGCTAACACTGAATCATGATCCTTTTCTAAACTCACCGTTTAGCTTGATCAACCATGACCAATCAGCCTTGGACTTGGGAGCCTCCTGAGGTTCTGAGCAATGCAACAGGGATGCATTTTTATGGTGTTACATTATCGAAAGATGAGCGCATTGAAAAACGCCTCCGATTGGCCATTTTCTCCAAACTCTCCAAACAAATTAATCTCAAAACCCGCTCATGACACATGTTTACACAAAATATTAATGCTAATGGACCTTAAACCATACATGTTACAGACTGTCTGTGCTATCCATGCGGTCTGCGGCAAGACTTGGTAGGCATATGAGGCGTTAAAGCAAGACAGTTTCTGTATTATCCCACAGGTGGCACACTCTAAACTATTCCCACACTGACATCCCATGTACCCGAGAGTGAATTATTTGCTTAGTTTGTCCAGAATAATAATTATGACTGATGACAGAGATACATGTTGCTCAGTAACAATGTAGCTTTTTGTTGAAATCAATTAGAAGGTAAATGTTAAACGCTTGTAAACCCTGCGCTGTTGAATTAAGCTGGGGGGGGGGGGGGTAAAACATTTAAGCTATGACTGAACTTTTTAAAAAGTTTGATGTCTTAAAATTTAACAAAATTAGAAAAAATGTATAATATCAAATTAGGATATTTAAAAAATTGAGAAACTTACAGAATCACAATATTAATCGAATCACCACAGAGGCATCATGATCATATTGTATCTAATGGTCACGGGTGAGTCCTGTACCTAGAAGGAACTTTTCTGAAGATTCTCAGTTGAGAATCACTTGAAGGTTTTTGTTAATTTTCTGACATTTCACTACACATCCAAGTATTTTCTTCATTTTGAGAAACAGTTGGAGAGGGACCCTAAATACTGTATGTCCTACAGGGCTGTATGTCCTCATCTGACCAGAATAGGCTCAATGATAAACTATACAGAAGATCAGAAGATGGAGGAGAAATGTTAGGATGCGATGTTCACACATCCTGAACTTTCCTGTGGCCCTGAAACGGGTTGTTTGGTTGGTTTGGCCTTCTTGGTGGACGTGTAAAGCGTTCTTAATCGTCCTGAGAGTGGATGAGGGGGCAGCAGGGAAGATAGAAGACATGTCTGAGGCTCTTCTCCATGCTGCCTTTAGAGTGAGAAACAGTCCTGGAGGATAAATTTGTTATCTCTAATCAACAGAATAAAACTCAGGCTGAAGAAACTACTGGGATGAACCATGAAAAAAAAGCAAGTTGGCATGACTCAAGTTTTACGCTGCCTTGTGATGTGTTCTCAACATCAGTGGTTCATAGGTCTCTAAGGAACCATATATTAAATCGATAGCTGACTTAGGCCAGCATATGTGACGTGAAGCGGGCAGTCTGTTCATGGCTCTGGTGAACTGAGAAAACGTTCTACCTTGATGGTATCCAAGCACTAGTGAAACACTGGGATCAGTGCATTAGTGTAGCAAGAGATTATATAGAGAAATAAAGGCAGTTTTTGCTCTCATAACTGTTTGATTCTGCACAATCAAAAGTCCCTGTTTGACTTGAACACCCCTAATACATTCAGGTTATGGGGACCTCTGGTGGTCTGGATGTGAAATTTCCTTTACATTTACAGCAACCTTTTTTCAAACATGACGCTATTGCTCATCTAACAGAGACAGAAAAATCTCTGAACCCGAACACTGAATCTTGACATCCGGACCCACGAAAAAAGAGAGATAGAGTTACAGAAAATAAAAATACAACATTTAAAAAATGTAGCTTCCATCCGTCTTGTTCAGTGGAGCTTGAGAATATCATTAACACTTTCACAAGAAGTGAAGCATAGCAGCAAAAAGGAGGCTCAGGGCACAAAGTGTTGTTTTTCTCATCTCGGTGGAGAGGAGATCCTCAATCATCCAGGTTACGGTGAACCCAAAGGTGCCGCACAGTGACTGCTGGACCTGCTGGAAGTTCTTCTGAAAGGTGACATCAGTTCTAGTTAACGGGTTCTGTGTGGCACATTCACATTCACTGAGAGATACAGTACACACTCTCAGAGTTTCATGAGCAGCGAGGGCTGAGATGACATCATGACTGAGACAAAAGTCAATGTCATGGTTTATAGCACATCACAGATTAAGTTTATAAGCATATATACCCTTTACAAAGGACAGCATAAACGTGGGACCTCACACTGGACAACAGGGTCAACAGTTTATCCTGAAAAAAAAATATATATAAAAAAATATATATATATATATAATATACATTATACCAGTTACATTAAGAATTTTTTTTAATTTATAGGTCTTTTTCCAACAGAGACTTCTTGGTGTTATAAAAGGCTCTTCTCAACAGTGTGATTAAAAAATAATAATAATAATAATCCTATAAAGCAGAAGAATGTTTAAGTCTGGATTTTCTACATTTGTATGATTTCAGATCACGTAGCGTGCAGCGAGACACAACGGACATACAAGGACACACACACACCACGCTCCAGTGGTGAGATATAGCACACCCCTCTGGCTGCCCAGGGGAGCGACAACATCCCCGATCTGTTTCCGTCCCTCCGTCCGTTCTCTCCATTCGTTCACCTTGAGCTAAAGAGAGGGACTTCGGTTTATTCTGAGCTACACATCTGCAGGAACATGATGAAGGGTGGTTTAAAAATAAATAAATAAATAAATAACAGAATACCCTATATTAAATCCAGACTCAGGATTTTTAAAATGTCCTACAGATGTGCAAAAGTACAAAAAAATGTGCAAAAAATAAAAAGTGAAAAAAAAAGAAGAGATATTAATGCATAGGCACTGAATCAAATTTAATGTAATTTGCTCTAATTTAATTGAATCTACTTGTTTCTTTCCTTAGTAGTATAAAGTGCTATAAAGAAAAAAAGATTGTCAGGTTGTCCTGAATTGAAAATCTTGACAGTTCTTGGTTGCTTGGCTCTGTGAAATCATATGCCTTATGTGGCGACAGGCTCATAGCCAGTGCGTTCTATATAAAAGCATCTTCTCTGGAAAACTGTACACAAAAAACAATCAGCACCCTGGACAGCTACTAAAAAGGGGCGGGGCAGCGAAATCACCGGCATTAGTCACGGCGAATCACCTGCCATCCACCTGTCGGCAGCTCCATATAGAAGGACCCCTGTTGCGTATGCCGGTGAGTAGGATGAACAAAGTATACAATTTACATTGTTTTCCCTCTATCTGCATACTCTGACACAAGTGAGAGTTCTATACCTCGCACTCCTCTGAGAAGAGGTCAAAGCTGCTGTGCACCTAAAGCCATACTTCTCCCACTCCGGCCCGCTCAGCACATCACTTCGTTACGTCCACTACTCCCTATCTTTTTCTTTACACTTTTGCCGCAAAGCGCATAAAAATAAACAAGCACCTTATTGAACTGCAACGGCTCTCGTGTCCATGATTTCTGTGCCCACTACAAATCTTTACACCTTAATTTTCTTAAAGTGCTGTTTAATTTAATTTAATCTGTTTTCATTGTAGAGTATTTTTGCTGGTGTTTTAAAACTTGCTTACAAATCTAGCCAGCCAGGTTATTATTTATTTATTTGTTATTTATTCATTTGGTGCGACTTACATTTTATCCAGAAACTCCTTTTGTTTTTGTTTGTAGTTTTCTGTTATTTCAAACTTCATTTCCCAGAATACATCTCGGTCAGGTGATGTGAGCGCTCACCTGAACCGAGGTTGCTCATTAGTTGCATTATAAAGTTTCATGAGTTGAGTTAATCCCTGTTTTGCATCTGTTCATTTTGGTTTGCTGTCTTAAGTTAAGTGGTTTATTGTTTATGTTTCATTGAATCTCCTAGTCAGTGTTATCTCCTAGTTCTGTGTATCTCCTAGTTCTGTGAATCTCCTAGCTTAGGATATATCTCCTAGTTCTGTGTATCTCCTAGTTCTGCGTATCTCCTAGTTATGTGTATCTCCTAGCCTGTGTATCTCCTAGTCTATGTGTAGCTCCTGTTTAAGTTCATGTTCTGTTCCCATTGTTTCCCTGTTTTGTGTTTCCATTAAAAGACTTTCAAGCACCATTCACCTCTGCCACTATGCCTTTCCTTCAAGCCACGCACAGCACCCAATACAGAATGCAAGACCCAATCAATGGCATAGCAGAGGAGCCTCACCTGGGGGCTGTGACTGTGACGGCGTGGCAAACGACCTTTTTGGGGAGTCGGCTTGCCATCCGGTGGAACAACTTGGGGCGTGACAGAGCGAGTGGAGCGACTGCCGGCGGAACGCCTCAGAGTGAAACTCGAGAGGGTGAGCATGTGTCTGCCTGCCAGCAAAGGGTAGCTATCGTGGAGCTACAACGGCGGAGGCTGGAGCTCCAACAACTAGCTGGTAATAGCAATTAGCCTAATCTAATTGGAGAACCTGGAGGAAACCTACCAAGCATGTGGAGGTCCAAAGCCAATGTGCCACCTTTATTTATTTATTTACTTTTTTTTTTTTTTTTTTGTGTAGATTTTTGCTAGGGCTTTGCTCAGATAGAAATAGTGAAGTTTTTTTTTTCTATCTATCTATGCGTTTGGCAGATGCTCTTATCCAGAGCGACTTATAAAAAGTGCTTTGAAGTTTTCATCACTGGATGGATACTTCCACTGGGGTACTAGGTTAGTGCCATCATTCAAACACAATTGAGAAGAAGACTTTTTTTAGTGAGATAGGATAGGGTATTAGTCCAAGTATGGAAGAAACAGATGTCTTGAGTCGTCGTTTAAAGATTGTCAAAGAGTCCGCTGTATGAACATTTAGAGGAAGTTTGTTTTACCACCTAGGTGCCAGAAAAGAAAAGAGTTTGGATAAATGTCTTCCTCTATCCCTGAGAGATGGTGGAACAAGGCGAGCAGTGCTGGTGGATCAGAGCAGAGCGGTAAGTGGGTGCTAGGCCAGTTTTAGCTTTGTAGATGAGCATCAGGGTTTTTAATTTGATGCAGGGTGCTACAGGAAGCCAGTGCAGGGAGTGAAGAAGTGGGGTTGTCTGGGAGAACTTCAGAAGGTTGAAAATAAAATTAAAATGTGCCGCTGCATTCTGGATCAGCTGCAGACGACAAATGGTAGACAGAGGCAGACCTGCCAGGAGTGAGTTGCAGTTGTCCGGTCTTGAAATAACAAGGGACTGAACAAGCACCTGAGTATTCAATGAAGAAAGAAATGGGTGGATTCTTCTGATGTTGTAAAAAAGAAATCGCTAAACGTGATTAAGGTAAGCAGTGTATGGAGAAAATGACCGATGATTGTCCACAGTTACCCCAAAATTGCGGGCAGTGGCTGAAGAATTGATCTGATTGTTGTCGAGGTAGATCACAAGTTCTTGACCGGGGGATGAATCTCAAGGGAGTTTGGTTTTACGTAGATTCAGCTTCAGCTGATGAGCCCTGTGGAACACCAGTAGAGAGTCAGCGTATAGGGCAGATGTGGATCTCCCCCATGTCACCTAAAACCTTCTATCTCCTAGGTAAGAATGAAACCATTGCCATGCCCACAGATTCCAAGGCTTGTAAGAATAGATAATATAATCTTGTGGGTTACTGTGTCAAATGCAGTAGTCAAGTGTCGTCCAGGAGGATGGGGACAGATGAAAGTTTAGTTGATGTAGCAGCATGGAGCATTTCAGTGACTGACTGAAGGGCAGTCTCTGTGGAATGTGTCACTTTAAATCCAGATTGGTGGGACCATTAAGGTTGTTTTGTGAGAGATAAAGAGACATTTGATTATAAACAGTCCTTTCTAGAATTTTCAAAATATAAGAGAGAAGTGATACCAGGGGATAAATGTTAACTTCTGCTGGATCCAGGCAGGGTTTCTTGAGGATGGGAATAACCATTGCCTTCTTAAAAGCAGGAGGAACATGACCAGGTGATATGGAATGGATATGGTGAAGATCAGGAAGTCTTGTAAGAAGGCCTAGAGCAATGTGGGATTGGGTCTAATGAACAGGTGGTGGGATTGGATAATGAGATGATCTGCTGAATCTCATCAGATGACATGTTGGAGAATTCTGCAGAAGGAGGGGAGGGAAGCTCCTGGAGTTCTGGGTAGGAGTTTGGTTGGGAGAAAAGGACTCTTTCCTGTTGTTGTGCAATACATAGAATATCCAAGAAGCAGAACAAGTAGTCTTCCTTGGTTTAGAGGACAGAGGGCATAGGAGATTAATTAATGTATTAATTAATTATTACAACCCTGGCCATGATAAAGCTGTTACTAAAATTACTGACTAACTCATGGGGCAGTGGTGGCTCAGAGGGCTAAGGCACTGAATTACTGATGAGAAGATCGACGGTTCGATTCCCAGATCAGTCAGGTTGCCATTGTTTCGGCCCTTGAGCAAGGCCCTTAACCCTAACTGCTCCAGGGGTGCTGTACTATGGCTGACCCTTTGCTCTGACCCCAGTTACACTGGGATATGCGAAGAAGGAATTTCATTGTGCTGTAATGTATATGTGACAAAATAAAGTCTTAACTTTACTTATTAATTAAATAACTGATTAATTAAGTGATTCATACATGAAATAGTGATCACACAATCAAATTATTTTTTGATTGATTGATTAGAAACAGTCAACTATGATACGCACCCTGCTTGTTTTGTACAGTAAAATCTGTGTTTCTTCCTTTGTTTATTTATTTTGCTCTTTTAACCAAAGGCACCCATAATTGATTCAGACTGCACTCAGCGCGGAGTGTGGCGTTAAACTGATAAAACAAACAAACAAACAAAAAAAAGCTGTTGATTAAAGGTCCATCAGTGTCTCGACCTTCTGGTCAATTTAAGCGTTTTCTCTCCCACCACCGAGTCTTTATATTGCCGTTTATATTCTTCATATCAGATCCCAGAACGGTTTTCTCACAACCTCTGTGCACTTTCCTTTTGTCAAAAAATAACAAGTGACTTCATGGTTCCTGCGGCCTTCATTTATTATCCATTGCTATAAAAGTGTGTATTGCTGCCATTTATAAAGCAAATTGTCTCTGTGTCGTCTCTGATCCCCGGCTGTTCTTTTCTTTTAGGGTTTATTGCTGTTCTGAACATATTTTTTAAAAATATATATTTCTTTCAGCAGTGCCTGGTGTATTAATTTATCACAGCAATGTAGCACCTGTTATACGACACTTTCTCAATAGCACTTCTTCTTCTTCTTCTTCTTCTTTCAGTAAGTTGTGAGGTAGACAGAAATGCAAATCATGGTGTTATTGGTTCAGTTAATTAACTAACACCCATCGGACATGAAATTTACAGACGTATGGGTTTTTATATCCCAAACAGCTTACGTTTTCTAACAAATATTGTAAAAATGCAGGACTCTTATTAGTTTTTCACCAGAATATAATTTGGAACAACAACAAAACTTGAACCTATTTGCCAATAAAAAAAAAACTTTACAAAAAAAATACAAGATATTGTTTTTCATGCTAAATTGCATTTTTTTCATTTTCTTTCTTTCTTTTTAATTAAAAACCTCAGCAAAAAAAAAATATATATATATTTATATTATATATATATATATATTATGGCATGCCGTTTTATTCATCCGAATATATTGATTGAAAAATATATATATTGAATGAAGATTCTGAATATATTGAATGAACTGTGAGAATATTGCATGGATTCTGAATATATTGATTGAAGAATATATATATTGAATGAATTCTGAATATATGGATTGAAAACTGATATATTGAATGAAAAGTCTGAATATATTGAATGAAAAGTCTGAATATATTGAAAGAAACATGATGTCATCGAAACACAGCGCCATCTTTAGAAAGGATGAGAAACTTGTTTTGAGGCGAGAAACTTGGTTGCTGCAATTGTGAGAAATGAAGAGATGGTGAACACATTGCTTGTACGGCCCAAAGTGGTGGCACAAGCCGCACTCACTATCAGAATATGGATGAAGAAATATATTCGCTATTTCACCGCGGAAGACTGGTGTTATGCGCTAAAATGCCCCCCTGCCACAGATTGCCCCCCGTATTTAATCTCCGTCGAATATTATATTATAACAGAAATTTATAGGTTTATGATTTAGAAATTACAATTTAGACCAAATGGATTTTATTATAAAATAAGCATTATAAAAAAAAATACATGTTGTATAGGGAAAAAATATAAATTATTATTATTTTTTATATACAAGATGTATTTTTGATATTGCTTATTTAATAATAAAAATCATTTCGTTAAATTTTGGCAATTTGTGGCAGGGGGGCATTTTAGCGCATAACACCGGTCTTCCGCGGTGAAATAGCGAACATATTTCTTCATCCGTAGTCTGATACTGAGTGCGGCTTGTGCCACCACTTTGGGCCCTACACGCACTCATCAAAGAGTTGACCATCTCTTCATTTCTCACAATTGCAGCAACCAAGTTTCTCGCCGACTCACTCATCCTTTCTAAAGATTGCGCTGTGTTTCGATGACGTCATGTTTCATTGAATATATTCAGACTTTTCATTCAATATATCAGTTTTCAATCCATATATTCAGAATTCATTCAATATATATATTCTTCAATCAATATATTCAGAATCCAT
>QMIH01001159.1:0-24717 GCA_003987875.1 Clarias batrachus | reverse complement strand
TCAATATATTATTATATATATATATTCAATGGCAAATGCCAAAACTGACATTGACATATGCACTTGACAGTGTAATGTCAGAAGATATAATGATTGTAGCAGTACAATATCTTCTCCAAATACATTTTTGATCAGTTTTGATGCGAGTCCAAGTTGAGATGCAGCTCATGATAGTAATAATCATCGGTGGAAAGTTTGAGAAAAACTCAATCAGTTCATACGTGAGTTTTACCCTAAATGTTAGAGTTCCCTTGGCAACCTGACAGACACGGATGTTTCGGATCTGGCGTGCCATCTGGTTGTTATCACTCTTCATCCTCTGTATACACAGAAAACACGTAGCGAGTGTGTGAACAATGCCGCTCCTGCATGCAAGGCGATAATAAACAAGACTTTATAATCACGGCATGCTCACAGAGGAGCCATCATGTTACTATAGCATCATTGTGTGCAAGTAAAAAGTAAACAGGATTATCTTAGCTGATGAGAAGGATTCGGCTCTGAAGTCATCGTAAGCATCAAACACTTAAACAAAATGTCTCTTCAAAGGCATCATGACAAAACATTTAATCACTCCCTTTATTGTGCGTCAGGAGATAATCTTTCGCCGGGTTCGATCTTTGTAGCATTGTGTGAAAATGCAGGCGGGTTGCCTAATGAATGATGCACAGCATAACCTTTAGCCCTTATGAGGTCTCAGCGTTGATTTTGTGTGCTGTTTGCGTGTGCGTAAGGATGAAACGGTCGTGCTTTATGTATGAAGGCCTATCGTTGGACCCCCCCTTCCTCCCTCCTGCCTTTCTAGTTTAGAGGAACAAAAGCAGAGGTGGTTCTAAAAAGTGCACAACATGCAATGATTACTCTCCAATGATGGCAGCGTAATATAAAGAGCTCACCGGGCCACGGGATGCATAAATCATGCGTATCCTCTGTGTGACCCGCCAGGATCGGGCTTTGAGCCCGGTGTCTGGCCCTCATGATGAAAAGCTCCATTTGAAATCTGGTGAACCCCATCAGAGTCAGCTCTCACATACACAAACACACATTCATACACAAACACGCACACACTTCAACTGGCTCAGCTCGGCTGCCTGTCCATGCTGGACTGAGGACGGATCCAGGTCCGCTTCTGAAATGTTCCAAATTTCATGCCTTTTACTTGGACGTCAAAATGGACACGTGGACGAAATTGCACGTGGCCACCTAAACATTTGTGACGTTATGCGCATAAAGTGTAATACATTTTTTAAAAATAATTTCTGCATGTGACAATATAAATAAATAGTATGTAAAGATAAAACGAACAAGTTGTGTATGAATGAATCACGTAAAAAAAAAAAAAAGTTTCAGTTAAGAGTCGCTGGTAGCATAAATTAATCTCATTAAAATGGAATATATAAAACTGAATTAAAATAATGACATTAAAATAGATCTAATTTCATTAAAATAAAGTAAAATAAATAAAAATGCAAAAAAAAATTACCTTTAAATCATTTTCAAATTTCACAAGTGAAAATAAATGAATCATATATAAATAAAAGTAATAATAATTACACTCATGTAAATGTAAGCACTTGTATAAATTAAATTAAATTAAATTAAATTAAATTAAATTAAAAAATAATGGTAAAATTAAAAACTAATAATACACAAATTAAATAATTATGTATAAGCACAAAAAAAAGAACAATTATGTTAGAAACTATTACAAATAAAGTAACAATTAAACTAATTCAATAAATAATTTTAAAAAAATCACGGAATAAAAAAAAAAAAAAAGTTAAAACATGTGCCCTTTATGCTGAGGCTTGGGGAATATAACGTCTTAAAAAGCACATGTGGTTGGTGTGATTATATTCACACGTGAAGTCTGTGAGTGCTTCTGTCTACACCCCCACATCTCACTTCTCACCGGAAAACCTGAGATGAATTCCAATCACACATCAGGCACTGTGTGTGCACGTGTGTGTGTGTGTGTGTGTGTGTTGCCTAATTCCTGAGAAACTACAAAAGCAGGTGTTTTGAGCTGAAAACATAAGGAAGTTTGCAATTATTTTCTCGCCGTGATCTGTCTGCAGGCCTCGGGCCTCATTATGCAATTGCTGACATGACGCACAAACACACACACACACACACACACACACACACACACTGCATGAAACACCAACTTTCAACCTAATTAACTGGTTTGTGCATGAAATATAGCAGAGGATTTTATTTATTTAAGTTCCGAGTACTCAGAGTTGGCCTATGCACATTCTTAGGCTAATTTTATGTGCTCCACGTGAAGATTATTAAAATCACCTGGCATGACATAACTGAGGTTGCCAGATTATTCTGGAGGAGATTAGGTTTTCTAACAAGAAATTGAGGTATAGACAAAAAAAAAAGGTTGCTTAATCAATTTCATCAATTTTCAATATAATCAATCACAGAGATCACGCTCACACAGCTGGAGCAGTTAGAAGTGGGCGGATAGCACTTTCCTATCAGTGTGTTCTGATGTTTCCATGTGCAGCAGATTGAAACGACATTGCCAGGCAACCCTTCATGTGCCACAGTGCAACCCCCTACGTAGTTGATATCTGTAGTGAGACATGCCAAAGCTCTCTGACAGGTAAAGATTGTTCACGACTAAACGAGGGAGAAAATCATGGGGGAAAAATGCAGGGAACTGGCTCGTGCAGTGTAACACCCTGTGGAGTGCTGAAGAGCGAGGGCACGGAGTGTAAGATAACAATCAGCCACTCTAAGAGATAAGCACTCAGACAGGTCAGTTTCATCCATTACTCTCCAACAAACCGTGACAGGATTCACGTTGATCCTCTCCTCCACCCGAACTACAGAATTCCCTGAAAGCATAGTGATATATCAGCCCGTCTCAGATGTGACACGTGACAGAGTTAGTAAAAACAGCATCTCTCTATTACTCGAATTTACTCATTTATGGATCTTTACATTTTTCACCCATCTACAGGAAGCCTGGTAAAGTTTCTATAGTTTATATTTAATAAGTATAAGTATCAATACTATTATTATACATACTATTATATATTATTATGTGTTTATTATTATTTTTTAAATTAAAATAAAGAAAATTGTGTTCTTTTATGCAATGAAATTGCTATACATCAATCAATATTTAGTATAAATTCTTACATTCTTCACAACCTGCTGGATCCGGCTGGTCATAGAGTCTAACAGACATGTGAAGTACAGTACTCTGGTGTCAGTCACTCAATTCGTGCCTGTTTGATTGCTTCCTGAAGAACATGTACAGAAATTTGCCACTAAGGTTTACAATTCACTTAAGAATTACCTAGTTTTATCCATTTTTGTGTAGAAGTGGACTTCAGAAAGTGAAAGTCCTGCCACATACTTTTTCAGTGCATTAAGCAAACCAGCTGCTTCTAATTAAACTCTTCGTCCAGAAACAGTAGGGGAGAACTAATTAGTGACATCATCTGTTTTGTGCACAAGGAAAACTATAATGCATGGCAAATGTTGTCTAATACTTTTGAACACCATTTCACTGTTTTATAGGTTAAATTTTTTAAATTGTTGACAAATTGCTGTGGTATGAGATGAATAAAACACTTCCTGAAATGTTGTAACAGAACCCTGACAGACGGAACCATACTGGAACTGTATCACTTTAGGAATGTATGTATGTATGTATGTATGTATGTATGTATTTATTTATTTATGCATTCATGCATTTATTCATTTGTGTATGTATGTATTTATTATTGTTTTATTTAAATTGCTAAAAACATGTATTAAATGCATTGCTTTGAAAAACAAACTAACAAACAAAAAATCTTAACCCGTGACCTATAATTATTCATATTATACATTTCTTAACTGTCAGTTTAACTTTTTTTATTTTCTCCTATTATTAAACTTTTTATTCCCCAAGTAATGCTGTTTATTTTTGCAGTCTTAAAATGCATTTTTTTTTAGCATTGACTTCTTTCTCTTTCCAGTGCTGGAAACCTCTTGGTTTTTTTTAAAATAGATATAATTTTATTTTTTTATTTTTTTAAATGTTATTAATTATATATTTTTATTAATTATCTTCATTTTCCCATTTACAATAATAATAATAATAATAATAATAATAATAATAATAATAATATTGTATGCCTCACCCCATTTATTTTTACATTTCTTTAAAAAAAAAACCTTTTAAACCTATACTGTACCTGCTTAGATTATGACTTTGATCCTTTGTTTTCATTTAAAATGAACTTGTAAATGCCTATAGTATGACTTTGACAGCTGTCAGTTTCTCATCTATCCTGAATGTGGAAAATTTTTAGTATTTCTTTATGAGGTAAACTTGTAATTGTTATAATATTGTTTAGAAAAGTTCCCCAGTACCCCAGCGTTTTCACCCTGCCGTAACCGAACCTGATCTGGGTGGAACATCACATTGTGATCCGGTGCCTGAGGAACATTTCATACGGAAATCTATACAGGTGTAGTGTTTGTTCTGTAGCCGTGACGGAAGGTTGAATCTGTGTCGATATGCTGCTTATCAGCGCTCAGAGATTGGTATCAGTTAATGAATATGAACAGGAGATGAGGGTGTCGTGTCATGGGTTTCATATCGCTCTGTGTTCTAGTCTGGCGCACATATTAAATCCGCTCTAGCATGGAGGTAAAAAAAAAATCATTTTATGCTCTTATGATAAACCCGTGTAAGTATTCGGCTGAAACGCGAGCGTGTAAATTATTTCAGGTTATCCCGAGGGGGTTATGTGTATTGACCCGGATGTGTCGGTCATAATCACAATCTCACAGGAGGACGCAGTAATAAAATGCGCTGTTTTATTTTCTTGTCCTCATTCAACATCAAAATGCCATCTTAATATTTGACAAGTGGCATTTATGTAATTTATTATTTTCTAAAGGGCAATCCAGCACATGCAACAAGGGACAGTGGCTAAGCGGTGTGTCAAGGTTTCCCAAATAACTTGGACATAAACATTTAAAAATTATTACACTTACAAAAACACATTCATTCAATCACTCCTTCAATTATTCATGTGTGTCCAAGGTTATATACCACAATTTAAGGGTAATAGTATGAGGGGTTAGGACCACACTCAGGGAGTTTGGAGTTTCATAGCAAAACTCGATAAACACCATTTTCATACATTTACTCATTTTGACGCACAAAGAAAGTATATACATATATCCTTATACGTATATGTCCATATAGCATATATAAGTAAATGTGTCTTGGCCTGCCCTTTGCATCTGTTCTTTCTACCACATAGGACTACCAGATTCTCAGAATAATGGCTGCTGTGAGTGAACTAAATGCACTCAGAGAATTTTTGAAGAATGTTGAGTATATTTACAATGAGTATATTTACACTCTATTTGCAGTCACCCCGGCATTAATGGACTACAGGTATACTGTACGTCACTTAATGTCCATGTGAAAAAGTACATTATGTGACATGAATGTTGTGAGAACACCATGCTACAGTATATACTTCTCTTGCTTTAATTAGCACAGGTGTGGTGCATTCGGATGTCTGGATGCACTTGTGGTAATACCTTCAAAAGAAAATTAAGCAGATTACAACATGTACAAGAGACATGTGATACACAAGCTGTGTGTGTTGAAAGCTGACACATGCTGTGTGTGAAGTCGTTTCATTGCTTCATTTGCCTGTTTCTGTCTGCTATCAATGTAATGTTATAAACCTTAAGAGATTGACGAACAAAAGAATGTTATACAGTACAATGCATAGCTCTACTATGGAATCGAGCTGTCTTTGTGTACTAAACTGAAATGTAAACTGGTAGAGGTTTCAACAGTTTCTGTATTCATGATACTTTTGCTTTTGTGTGAAAAAAAAAAAAACTCAGCATTTTCTCTTTGATTTAATTTTTTGCCATGACTCACTAGAAACCACAGTCAAAGCATGGGTTTTCTATTTTGTATTTTATTTTATTTTATTTTTTATTTATTATTGATATTAAATAACCACAAACAGAACTGCAGGCTGATTTATCCATAGTGACAAACTGTGAGAGATTGAGTTATGGCTTTCAGCAAAATCACACAAAATTTTGTCAAAATATTTTTAGCATTTGTGCTTTTCAAGATTCCAGTTTACAATCCTTTTTTTTATTAATTTAAAAAGGGAAAAAAGCTCACTTTTTTTTTTTTAAACTGCAAAAATGGAATTTTGTTGCCAAAGTGGTCATATATCCTTTATCCTGTACAGTGAGGCCCAACAATTTATATATTGATTTTTTTATAGAACATGAAAAATATATGCACAAAAATCTAAACTTCTTACCAAGTTTATATAATAATTAAAGGGTATCTGTAAGCCATGTTTAAATTATGCAATTACATTCAGTGCTCAAAGTGGTCACCATTAGGATCCAGACATTTTTTTATTTCGGTGAACTACAGTATGAACAACATTGACTAGGGAATACTCTGCAATTTCGTTCATCAGTACAGCCAGTGTAGGTGGTTTTCTGTGGTACACCACATCCTTTAGTTTTCTCCACACATAGAAATCGAGGGATGTTAATTTAAACACATAATCAGATTTACTAAACCACTTCAATATGATCCTGCGTTGCTAGAAAGTAAACGTACCTCTGCCATTTTATTTAGCTCTTTCCTGACCTCTTTCTTCTACTACTACGAGAAGGTACTGTATATACTGTATATACAGCATTATGCAAAAGTTTAAGCACCCCTTGATAAATAACAGTAACTCTTGAAAATTGGGGAGAGACTCATTGCTGCATACACTGTAAAAAATGTTTTTTTGTGATTGTAAATCAAGATAGTATAATTTAAGTACATTTTACAAACAAATTCTATTTTGYCTTTTTATTTGAAAATGTTAYGWTKAATTCAATAAGCTATTTGAGGTTYTGTTGTAATGTATTGCACTTGAATACATAATATTCAAATGGAGTAAACTCAAATGGAAATTACCAAGTATTATKTACTTTGTGTTTTGTCATTTAATGAACTTATGCAAAAATGGTAAACTCAAGTAAAGCTTACTCCACGAAGCCAGGCAATCTATGCGCATGCTCTCCTGGGTCAGAAGTGGCGCGCAGAAGAAAAGAAAACCAACGGATCTTTTCTCGAAGAAGGTTTATACACGGTAAGTTATGAAATATTTGTTTATTGGTCAATTTAGTTCCAGTTGCAGTAAAGTATAGAGCTATTAAGCTGTCCTGGTGGTTAAAGATTTAACCATAGACTGCTCGTTGATAGAGTTGAGTTCGCTAAACAACCGATTTGCACAAACAAAAGTTATTAGCAACTAGCATCTGTGTTGAAAACAATTGTCTTGTATTTTACATGTAATCGTCGGAGAACTTTAATTTACAGTGAACTTTGAAATAAACTTTGCCGGACGCGAGCGGAGCGGAGCGGCACGTCGTGACAAATGGCAGTATAACCCAATTGCTTGTGTGTTCACTTGTGTGAATAAATTATCTATGAATGATAAATACTCGTTTTCTAATTAGAACACGTAAAGCCTCGTATGTCATATTTACGACCCGGAATGATTGATACCCGAGCCCCGAGATGGGTGGGCTTTAATTTTAAACGTGAAAGTCGTTAACCCCCCATGAGTCCACATCAATTAAACTGCGTCGTCATAGATAAAATCGATAAGCATTTGATGTATATTAATCAAGTAAAAAGAGATTATATTCCTTATTGGACATAATGCATTACTTAGTACTGTATGTGTTCAGGTGATTTTTGTTATGGTCTCTTCACGTCCCAATAACTTGATCATTTTGTTATCACAAGTTATCAACATCTGATACGTCATCAGCGCATTCATGTTGTTGTTAACATTTCTTAATATTTATAACATATGTTCCACAGATTGCACTCACAATTCACACTCATGCAAGTTAAGTTGGCAATACCTATTACAGTCTATATAACATTGATTAACTTTGAAGTATGACAGATTTCTATAGATATACTCGTATATACAACCACACTCACATATACACATAACTTTGCAAGATATAAACACACAAGCATCACTTCTGGTTTCATTATTAAATCTTAGGGTGTTTGTGTAAAATTTTTTATTTGGTTAAAAACGTTAAAAAAACGAAACTGGAAGTTCTTCTGGACCAGGGCTGTTTTACATCTTCTGAATTGGTTTATATGTGTGTCTGTGCATGTACTGTATGTGTGCATCTTTTGTTTATTGCAGGTGCGACAGCATGAGGTGGTTGTGTAAAAAATGCAGCTTTGAGTCAAACAAAAGACTACATACAACTTTTAAAACACTTATGACTAAAACATGGAAATTCTGGGTGTCAGTCATCAATCCCTTGTCTTTATGCTGATTGCCCTTGTTCATTTAAAACATTTAATGTGGACCGCCCCAGGAAAGGAAGACCAAGAGTCACCTCTGCTGCGGAGGATAAGTTCATCCGAGTCACCAGCCTCAGAAATCGCAGGTTAACAGCAGCTCAGATCAGAGAGCAGGTCAATGCCACACAGAGTTCTAGCAGCAGACACATCTCTAGAACAACTGTTAAGAGGAGACTGTGTGAATCAGGCCTTCATGCTAGAAGATCTGCTAGGAAACCACTGCTAAGGACAGGAAACAAGCAGAAGAGACGCGTTTGGGCTAAAGAACACAATAAAGAAAATTCTTTGAATGAGAAGGTGTGTCCAAACTTTTGGTCTGTACTGTATATATTGAGTTGACTTCTTTATTTATTTATTTATTTATTTATTTTACTACACTTGGTTGGTGGAGCGAATCTTAAGAAACACACTGAGAAGATTCCTGTGTGAAAATTGTTACAGTCCAGTCACGGCAGGAATTTTTTTCTTTTCTTATTACAGTGAATGCAGGTCTCGTGTTATTCAGCTCTTTCAGAACTAACAGTGCCACTGGGGAGCCTGAACACCTGAGGGGACGAAACACAGCAGACCACAACAGGACACACGTTCCAGGATGAAAGAGCAGAATTGCATGCAGCGTTCTTAGAAATGGAAAAAAATATTGTTGGAGTTTTTTTTTTTTTTTTGTGCAATGACAAAGCAAGTCAAAGCATTGCTGTTTCAATAACAACTTTATGTCAATGTATAAAAATACTGCTGAATGTATACATTGGTGCTTTGCTGTGTTATTTGTCTGTATTCCATTTTAGAATAAGGAAATAATAAAAATGAAAAAAATGTTTTTTTTTTTTTTTGGAATTTTGGATGTTGTCATTAAAAACAAGCCTGGAGCTCAACTTTAAGAAGGAAATATAAATACTCAATTGTAACTGTCTGTTTATTTTACAAAATAAAATTAGATGGTACATAGTTAGTAAAATTAGATAGATAGATAGATAGATAGATAGATAGATAGATAGATAGATAGATAGATAGATAGATAGATAGATAGATAGATTATTAATAATGGGCTGTCTTTCTTTTTTTTTGGTTACTTTTTGCAACTGCAGTTTTATAAAAAAATTAATGATATACTATTGCTAAATTTGCAACAGCGTGCCTAATATCAGACCATTATTTATTTGTTTGCTTGTTTGTTTGCAATATATACCTTTGTTTATTATTATTATTATTATTCAAACTTCTTATGCTAAACTAAATGAAACAGTTCTCCACTCCGGATGTTGTATCATGAACAGTACCCCTCGTAACTCATCTTCCACACACCTTGTGCCAGACGTGTGTGCTACCTTTCTTCATTGACGTGAACATCTGGCTGTTTATGCAAATCCACTCTGTTCTGTTATAACAGGACGCTTTTATGATTTCTCCATGCAGCTTAATTGTCACTGAACATCATCAAGGTCACGTCGTCTCCGAGAGATAATGAGGCTGCTGAGAAACTAGTCTGGATGCGAAACATGAATAGAAAGGTGTTTTTTTTTTTTTTTTTTTAGCATTGAGGATATCATGCTATACCGCTACGCTAGTGCTGTTCAGCAGGGGAATTATAATCACATAAACCCAGAGGAGCAAAGCTAGCTGAATGTGTTTAACCGAGTGACAAATTAGAAGCAGTCAGCGTCGCTGTGGTGTCAACACTTCCTT
This sequence comes from Clarias batrachus, assembly GCA_003987875.1. Lineage (NCBI taxonomy): Eukaryota > Metazoa > Chordata > Actinopteri > Siluriformes > Clariidae > Clarias > Clarias batrachus. The sequence goes on along the minus strand of QMIH01001159.1, from coordinate 14,627 downwards.
TTTTAAATAAAAAGCACGAGCAGGATTTGTGATTTGCACCACACTGGTACATCACATTCCTGTTTTGCGTACATGACACTTCATTTCATCGTGCTTTCAAAGCCAAAATCAAGCATTTAAATATATAGCGTTCCTAATATTAAAACTTAAATGCTCATTTTTTCGAAATGTTCAAATCCTGACGGTACTGCAGACATCCCTGGTTTGGAGTCCAAGAGAAAGGACACTGAGTCGAGGGACCTGGAGCCTGTCCCAGGAAACTTTGAGCACGAGGTGGACTAGACCCAGGACAGGGTGCCAATCCATCACAGGGCACACACATAACACACTCACTGCCAATTTGGGAACACGGAGGAAACAGGAGTACGCGGAGGAAACCCACCAAGTACGGGGAGAACATGCAAACTCCACACACACAGAGGCCGGAATCAAACCTGGCCAGAATCAAACCTGGTCCCTAGAGGTGTAAGGTGACAGTGCACTTCCAATCACAGCTATGTTAGCCAATTGCAGGCCTTGGACAGTTTATGTACAGTATGTTGAAGAAGACAGATAGCATGCTGACAGAATTGCACCTTTCTGTGTTAACATTCATATAATTAAAATGCTAACTACTGAATAGAAATTGGACAAGAGTCACGGCTGCACTGATGTGGTAAGCTCCAGCACAGACAGGTCCTGTTATTAACATGTATTCCCTGAAAAAAACTCCTTATAATATACTTCAACAGGAAGGAAGCTACGATTTCAGACATTTTGACCTTGCTTTGACCTTGACCCTATTTGGATAAGTTCCAAAATCTGATCAGTTCATCTTTTCCAAATAAATTGTACAAACATCCAGCTTCTCCTTCTTCAGATAACGCACTAATGAGAAGACTCAAACGGACGCACTGACAGACGACCTGATAAGATATTGCCACCTTGTGGCACGATAATCACGTCTAAATGAGCAATTCCAGTTTGTTGGTTATTAAAAATGCTCTTCTGTGTTCTGCCTTTGGCCATGTCCGTCAGTTTGCACTTTAATGAGGCAGGATGCCGGTCACGAAACATCAGCATGCGTGATGTAATTCAGACGGAGACTGGAGAAAAGCATGATCTGTAATTTTACTGCAATGTCAATGATCCTGGATAAAAAACGTGTTTGAGGGTTGAGTTCTTTCCAAAGCTCCGTATTTGTGTGTGTGTGTGTGTGTGTGTGTGTGTGTGTGTTTAATGTCCAAAACTCTTTGAAAACAATGAACCAGCAGCCACGGCCATTATCCCCATGTCTGCTTTTTAATAATGCAATAGAGTGGACTGCATTAATGGAGGAAAATGGAAGAAAATAGCCATTTTGTAATACTGTATCTACTCTACATGGAGAAAAAGCGATGTGGTGAGGCAGTCGGGAACAGAGGGGAAAAAAATGAGTGACCTTAATTATCTGGATGTCATGATGAAATATTTGCCAGCAAGCACACTCTGGTTCAGCCAATGTTTTTTTTTAAACAAGTCAGCAGAACCATGAGTTCTGGCTTCTTGAAAGTGGACACCTGTGTTTTATTTTATTATTATTATTTATCCGCAATGTGGCAATGTGTGTAACTGGTGTACTGTATAGGTGTAGAGGTACGAAATGTTAAAAGGTGTTTTAAAAAAAAGGCTGAGAAAATATGGGGAAAAAATGAGGAATACTCACAGTACATTGAGTTAATTAATCAGAATCATTAAAAATCTAATTAGTTTACTACAAATTACCAAAATAAAACCTATTATTTAAGTATGCATTAAGATTTCAATCAAAATCTCCAATGACCTTTACACTGGATCTGACTCCGATTCATTTCCCATTCTCATCGTTCTTTATCTCAGTGCAGGCTTTGATAGATATGATGGGCGTTCAAATTAAACCAGTTTCTGGTCAATGAAGGTGTAAAACTGATTGCCATGTACAGCACAAAAGATGTCAAGCACAGTATGATCGGATGAGACTACCAAAGAAAGCCATACATCTGTGCTTTGTTCCCGTGTACATTCAGCAAGTGGAATGCATGGATCTTTGAAAAATTATAATAACTTATCGTACACTTGTTGAAACTGTCTGTGAGAACTGTACACACAATCATTCACCAACACCACTTGCACACACTGGGAATTATTGTCACATCCCCCTACAGTCCTGACCTCGCTCCAAGCCATTTCCACACATTTGAGCATTTAAAAGAGCTTCTGGAAATCCAGCGTTTCAGTTTTGACGTCACACACAATCCAATCATGACACCGGCGTACTGAGAAAACTTTCTACCTTGATGGTATCCAAGCACTAATGAAACACTGGGATTAGTACATTAGTGTTGCAGTGGATTATATAGAGAAATAAAGAGGTTTTTTTTTTTTTTTTTTTAACTCTTAGAACTGTGTTCTGTTATCCTACACCAACAAAAGTCCTGGTTTGACTTGAACGGCCATCTAATTATCTTTTTATGAGAAGTCAGGCTATCATTGAAGTCCAGGCCACTGTGTATCACTGTGTATCATTTCCTTTCTGCCTCCTTGAAAAGACACCTTTTGTTCAAATTTAAAACTATTGATCAAAGAGTTCAAAAGTCTGCCCCCAGAATCCCACAGGGTTCAGTACTGGAGACACTTCCCTTTATCATGTACCTTCTCTTTCTTATTAACATTCACTGTTATACAGATGATATAGCACACAGCTTTATTTGTCTACTAAATCCACCTCAAACCCTGGCAAGCTTACTGCTTGTCTCCATCAAATTGGCACACGGATGACAAATAACCTCCTCAACTCACTCAAATAGCCTCATAATGTTAAATAGTTTGGAGCTCTTCAAAAGACTTCTCCATCAACTTCAACACATCCAGAACTCCACAGCATGATTCAAAATTCCCTGAACACATCTTAATTTGGATTATCAGACTACCAACACCGGATCTCTTTGTCTCATTAATATTACTTCTCACATTCAAAGCTCCTTACTATCTCACCAGACCTCCTGTAGACTCTAGTGTCTCTTGTTTAATGTGGTTATCCGCACTCTGGTCCTATTAAAACTTCTGTTGGCCGCACTGTCTTATCACAGCGCTTTCCATTTAAAGTTACTCTCTCCTCAGTGTCTGCTGAGCAGGTGTGAACGTGTTACATCATTTCATTTGTATGTGTAAAAATGGATACCTCACTTTATGCTCACGGAAGAGCATAAACAGAAGTGTTTGGATATCTGCAAACAAAATCTGGAGCGATACTCCTTTAGGGAAGGTTTCTTAAAGAGAATCATTACTGATGACTTCATCACTACAAGCCTGAGAGTAAACGGCAGTGTATGGAACGGAAACATCCTCAATCACCGACCGAGAAAAAGTTCAAAAGTAAACCATCAGCTGGAAAATTCATCAAAGCTTACTGTTTTATAGGATTCTCGAGGGCCAGAAGTATTGGAACACCATCAGGAAAAAGGTTCAACAATCCACAGTGCCCTCACTATCGATACTCTACAAAAGGATGAAGAATCACTTCCAATGAAAAATTGAAGACAGCGGTGCATTCGTGGCTTGTGGCTCAGCCTAAAACATTTTTTAATGAGGGAATATGAAAGCTTGTTGACAGACGGACAAAGTGTAAAGCACGAAGTTATGCCAAAAGATAAAAATATATTGTATTTTAAAATAAGGTTAATTTAAATAAATTATACAGAAAGAGTGTCCTCAAAAGGTACGATCAAATAAAATGAAATTTATATATTATACATTTTATGAGGAATGGCTGATCTTGGAACGGCATGTTTTATTCCTCTTCTATCACAGGGGTTTTTCAATGATTGCAAGCTTAGATTTAGTACTGTAGTTAAAGAACAACACATGATACTTTCTATCCATTTAAAGTTACATGTATCATTTAGAAAAAAACAACAACTTCTTATTACTATTTACATTATAAATTGGCAAGTCACAAACAAACAAACAAAAAAACAACAACAGAAAACTAGAGCTTTATCTCTGATTGATACAAAGCACTGAAACTGGGGACTCCTTACATATTTCTTTTAGACTTGTAATGTAATTATTTCACTTTTTAAGTTGCAATTATACCACATAAGAACAAACATAATAAATAAATAAATGAATAAATAATGAGAATAATCAGAATTGTGAATTCAAAAGGGAATACGATCATGCTTTCCATAAATTCACTATAAAGCAAGAACTTCTATTACGGCTCATGAGCAGTGGGTGGAACATCTGCTTCCTGAATATTTAATGCTTTGGTTGAGTGTGCTGTGAGAGAGAAAAACACATTTCTATAATTTTCATGATAAGACATACAGAACACGTCATTAGCAACTCAGTCACACACCGCAGGGAGGAGCAAGGGGCACTGCATGGAGGTGGAGAGGTGGTGGATTTGGTGATAGAGAGGAACCCTGAATGATTTAGTGTGATGAGGAACACGTGGCTTTGCATGATGATTTTCCTTTGGGGATTTTATGTTTTTGTGTCGAGCCACAATAGAAAGTATACTTTCATACTTTTTTTTCCCTTTCGTTTGCCTCATGAGCACATTTGTTTTTCTACTCCCTGAAAGAGATGGAGACACACTCAACCTACGCCTCCAGAGACACAGCTCTTATTAACACAATAACTGAATTTCAAGGAGGGGTGAGAGTGGTGCGAGGTTGTTATGGTAACCCCCCTAAGGGATACATCCTAATGTGCTTCCTAAATTTAATTTGCTCAATTGGAATAAAAAAGAAAGAAAAAAGTGGAGCTCTTTTGTCAAATATTCAGGCAGTTTGTGTTCATTTTGAAGCGTTTGTTTTTCACTTCCATACTCTGCACACCTTCATTGTGCTTCCTGTGATAACACGCTTAATTTAACCTATGAAAGGTTTGTTAACGAGGTAATGAGTTGAGTCAGGTGTTTTAGAGCTTGAAACACATTAAAAGCTACAAAGCTGTTAAACTGCAGGAGTGGGGTTAGGAAAACCAGCTCAACGTGGCATAAAACATGTCAAAATAATGTCCCTTGTGAAAATCTGATTGGGGTTGTGGGTTGAATTATAGAGTCCGTTCACGAGATGCTGTAATGAACCCAGTCTTCGAGATGATCATAAAACACACAGGGAACCTCCCATAAAACCCACTCCATGCAATAGTACTGATAGGAAGGTGTTATGCTATTGATTAGTCAAATACTGTACAATTCAGACTACAATCAATTTCCATATAAATTGGATCCGTCACCAGTGGTTAAAGCATAACAATACTGTAGAAATCAGACCTTATATTCAGTTCAGATCAGTTCAAGGAGTTCAACTTCAACCAGTAGAAATATCATAAAAATCCAACTATATACCAAAAATCAATACAGAAAAAAAAGATCCATTGGGAGTCCCATCACTGGTACCAATAAAACTCAGTAGTGATGGACCATGCTTCAATACAAAACATTCAATATGAACTTCCATTCTGACCACATCCTTTAAAAAAAAAAAATAATAAACTCCAGTTAATATGGCATAGAAATCTTTACAAAATTCTGACAATCAATTCAGAAAAATTCAATAAGATCAACATCACATTCCGTGGGAATTGGTAACACTTCAGCAGAAATCCCAATAACACTAAGACAGCATTTTAACAGACTACCAAAAAATAAAAAATCCATCTTAGCCACCATGAAACTAATTCTGCTCTTTAGTTTGCAGAATTTTGACTTTAATATCAAAATTCTCAGGTGCTGAAATCTATGATCTTAATCTCAGACTTCAATCTCAAAATTCTGACTTTAAACTAAAGTTAGACCTTCTATTTATTTATTAATGGTGGCCCTAACCCTCTTCCAAAACCCACAAACCCATATTACCATATTGATTTTTATCAATTTATATAAGCTATATAACAAAGGGACCACAGGGTCACATGCCCAGGTAGTTTACCAGGTAGATAAACAATGGTAATAAAAACTGATGGCAACCAGAATTCATTCCAATAAACATACTGTATAAAAATCCTACTGGAATCACAGAGAAATCATGTTCAGTAATCCACATAAAACATATAAGGACATAATACACAGAAAATGTTATTTTAACTTAACCCCGGTGTTCACTTAACACCCAGCAATATTTATGAGTCCATTCAGATGCAAATGTACTCTGAAAGTGTTAAATCAACACTGGAGATTTTACTCTGTAGCAATTTGACTGAATTTCCAGTGCACAGGTAATAGAAAACCAATCCAATAAACCATACACAACCAGCAGAAAAAGCACATCAACTTGAGTACATTTCAGTCGGCCCTCCATACACATCCAGCTAGAATGTTATAGAAATTAGACCAAATAATCAACAGGAATGCCGCACATCATTTAGCTATATTGAGCCACAGTCATAGTGTTTAAAAACTCAAGCATTAGTCGAATTGCCGGCCCTTTGAGTTGCCAACGTCCCTGAGAGAAAATCCAAGCAGGACAATGTAGCACATTGCCAAGAAGAATTTCCAAACCACTAATCAAATTACATAATTCTCTTGGCCATACCTTGCAATGAGTGTTTTATTATAACTTCCAGTCGTCTATAGAATGGAATTTCGCATAGTTTGTTGCTATGTAGTACATGACGTACCATATGTGTCGACCAAATTTAGCCATAATAACCAACATTAAATAAATTAATCAGCTTACAACAAACTGATAAAAAAGTTAAATCCCAGATACACTAGACATTATATACCTTTATACAATTAGGAAAGTTTGAATAAAAAATAAACAAATAAATGAAATTCCGATGATGATGTTAGATGTCTAATTGCAGCCAAATATGGTTGAGTAGTCTGAAGACTTAGTGTGTGAAACAACGCCATTGAATTAGTCTTGCCTTGGTGGTGTTATTCTTATCCTTCCTGACCTAGGGCGATCAGGAGTGGAACTAGTTGTTGGGAATCTTATCCGTAGCCACGAAAAAAAATATTCCTGGCAAATCCCAAGCATCCAGCAACATCTGCTTTTCTTGCGAATTGAAATTAAAGCCCCTCTGACCACAGTTACATGAAGAAAAAAATTCACAGTGCTGTAATGTATATATATATATCTAATAAAGGCTTAACTTAACTTAGCTTAACAAAGTATTCCGATGGTCTTCTCTCTGCTAAGCACTGTCGAAATGTGTGAGGACAAAATGCACAATCAGAATGTTTTCCTTACTTTTGACACCAGCAGGACATAATCACATGGCACGGCACCCGTTAAGGACATGTGCATTAGATTATAAAGTGATAAATTAATGCTCTTCTGAGCACAATGGACATTTTACATTACCTGTGTTCTTAACGTAACAAGGCAAACAAAATTTGTAAGTTAGATGTCAGGTTTTCTTAAGGGTACAAAGTATCATATACTCTCAGAAAAAAAGGTACATTCCATTACCTGTGTTCTTCGAAGAACAAGTTTTTACCTTTTCAATAAATGTACCCTTAATTGTATGAAAAAGATGTGTTAAGGTACAACTGAATGGAAGGTACATGATAGTTTTAACATAAAGGGCACAGAATGTTCTGGACAGTGGGAGGTTTTTCCTCAGAACAACACTGAGACTCTGACAGAGAACAGAGAAGAAGAATCCAGCAAGCTGTTACCATGGGTCAGTTATTAAGTCTCATATAATCTTTATTTGATCATATAAAACTGATATTATTTAATTTTTCCTTGTTTTCGAGAGCTATGGTCAGCTTATATGAAAAATTGTCTTTTAAAGTCACTTACTGTACATACTTTATGGTAGCATTAGCACTGCTAATCATGCTATCATACTGCCTTATGTTGCTTAGCACAACCATGTTAGCTCACAGTGACTAAGATCATGCCTTATGTAGGTTACAGATGTTCATGAATATAAGCTGTGGTGTAAATGTTCTAATGTATTTCCCCCATTTTTGGATAGCTTTAGTTTATGATAGCTGTTTTGTTTAGTTTTTGGTTAGCTTATGTCACTGCTATCTATAATGGTACTTGGCACAAACACTTCAGCTCCCGGTGGTTAAAATACTGCCTTATTTAGCTCACAGATTTTCATTTTTTTCATGTTTTTTCTTTTTTTTTTAAACACTCTGTCACTTACCTGACTGAAAGGCTCATTATGCAGCTCATTATGCAGCTCATTATGTGGGTCTTTGTCTTCTCTGGTGTAAATTACAGCATTACTCATGATCATTCATTGAAATGAAGATGGTGTTTTCTGTGAACGAGTGAGCAGGATGGTTGTCACATTAATTTTGAAGCACAAATGTCTTGTACACAAATGTTATGAATGTGGTTTGTGGCCTTATTTCAGTGACTTCTTTTTTTGTTTTCAATAACCAGGCATAACTGTCATTTGCTCCAAAACTTGTACATACATGCTGCTCACATATTACTGTTCCCCAGTTTGTGCTGAATACGGTGTAATCAAACTTTAGTCATTTATTTGTTTATGAGTAATTAAAAACTACACAAATGTCAGGACATTTCAGAGCTTCTTCAGGGCCCCAAAACACCTGCGGACCCCTAAGGAATTTATTAAATTACATTATTTAGCTTCTCATACAATGATGTAAGCAATTTCACACATTTGAATTTATTTAAAGCAATTAATGACCATAATATTAAGTATATTGTACATGTAGTGTTTACTATCCACCGCCTACGATAACTTTTATCTGGGGTTGCCGAAGTCGCTGCAGTTGTTTAAGAGTTTTACAGATATGTATGGTCACCGGGTTTGTGCACATCTCGTTACAGTGTTTTTGATGCATTTAATTTAATTTCTGCTCTGACAAAAAGGTTGGGTAAATGCAAAGTGTGAAGAATTCATTTAAAAGTTTAAATTATATTGTGAACAGTTTGCAAAAAGTTATATTGTAGATGGAAAATTGTATTTTATATACAGTACCATTTTAGTGTGATTGTATTTTGTGAAAGCTTTTCCAGCTAATAAAATTGATTTATTTAGTTTAAATATTTGTTCATTATAAACCTGCAAGATGTTTTTTTTTTTTCTGAATATTTTACTGTAATCCAAGGCAGTGTTCAAACACATGCATTTGATATATTTTCATAGTCACTGATAATAAATTGAACGTCCTATTCAATAAAAAAAAAGAAAAGAAAAAAACAACTTTTTTTATAGTTTCCAAAGGAGCACATTCGACACCATTAAGGTGCAAAAAGGCTTGTTACTGGAGTGATTCCTTCAAGGACTAGATTTGTACAAGATTATGTACCAGCAAGTTTATAAAACAAAAGGTAAATTTTGGTTGCCCATGGTACAAATAATGTCTTTGATGGTACAAACAGAATTGGTATAAATTTGTTTCTCTATATTAAGAAGGTATACTTCTGTATCCTTGAAAGGTACTGCGCCAGTGACAATGGTTTGTACCTTCATTAGTACAAATCCTATTTTTTTTTTTTTTACTGTATAATGCAACATTATTTCATCTGTAAGTATCAGAGAATAATCAACTACAGGATCTTGCCATTAAGCATTATTAAGAGCTATTCTTATAAATTTTATTCCAAACATGTTTTATTCCACTCAAACTACAGAAATTTTGCAAGGCATACATTCTTTAATATTTTACAAGAATGACATTTTTTTTTATGCAGTTATAGGTTCTGAAATGTCAATGAAACAAAATTGTTCCTGCTCTTACTCATGAAACAGCAGCTGTAAAAAGTACAAAATTACAACAAACGTATAATATAAACCTGTGATTGGCAGCTGCATTACTGTCAGTGCTGATGTTCAGTGAAAGGCCTCATCACCAGCAAAGACAGTCCACGCTTCAGGAGGCCATTCAGGGTGCTTACTGTTCATCTACGCTGTTTTTTTTATTCTTTTCTTTTTTAAATTTTAAGCGACGGTCATGTGTGCGAGACAAAATCCCGGCACAGCGAGTTTGGCATCGCTGCTTCGTCGTCTTAAAGCACCTTTGAAATATGTTACCATTTAATCCCTTCGTGCTAACCCCATAGTGTGTAATTAAATGTCACCACTTGCAGAGGAACATGTGCTTGCAAGTGTGTTCTCTGCTCTTATTCCCACAGCATCCACTGCAGTGCCACTGCGTTTAATAAATTGTCGTCTTTGGTTCTCGACCACGGCACAGACACACACAAGTGATCATACACATCTATATATGTACTGTACATATACTAGGCTTTCACATGGTGTCTTGTTTGACCTGCAAACCAAGGCTGCTTTTTAATTAAGGCTAAATGTCAGACTGATATCTATGGTTTGTTGGTTTACAGCATTTATATGAACTTTTGGAATTTTAATTTACCCTCACAAATAAATAATAATAAAAGTAATAATAGTAATAATAATAATAATAATAATAATAATAATAATAATAATCAGTGATTTTATGTGATAAACTGTAATATAAAATACCTGAAAGCTGTATATTTGGTTCTTGATACAGCTAGAGGATGTAACTCATAATGCTTGAAGACTTTGTAGGCTAATGTGTATGGTGTTTGCTCTATGGAAGATTTGTCTAATTCCTTTTGTAAAGGTATCTGACAGAACTTTCTCATGTCTCTGTTACTTACATCTCTCTTTTCTTTGTGTCCATAAACCAAACTGCAGTTCCTCGTTCCTTATATGTTAACAATTCCTAAGGTACAGTATGGCTAATTGGAACCTTTTAGGCTAACCAGAATACTCTAATGTAATTAACATTGTGTAACAGCACTAAACCAAGCTCTTTTTTTTTTTTTAATGAAAACTTTCTCAGGGAACAGATTTAACATACTGTACAGTACATCCCCCTTTATATATATATATATATATATATATATATCATTTTTGACTTATGGATATATGGATATATTTTCTATGTATATGGTTTTCATGCACAAAAAAAAAGAAAAAAAATACAAATTTTTGGGAAAAAAAATGTTAAAAATAAAATATTTATCAAAAAACCTTGGGATATTTTGTGTCATAATGTGTACACAGTTGCATCCTTTGTTGTCAGAATGAAGAAGGCCACATTTGTTCCCTGCATTTAAAGGATCGTTATGGTTCCATCCTTGTAGTCATGACGCTAGAGGTAATTGGCCTTCAAACGCGTCCTTCTACAGTACATATCCATCCCCCGAAAAGAGACACACCTTTAGTAGTGCTTGTATGAGTTCTGCTGCATATACCTGTACAACACACATCCTGTTGTTTTCTTAACATACTTTTCATACAAATTTACTTGTTACTGTAAACCTACTGTATGACACTGACTATAGTTCACTGTTTCAGCAAAAAAATAAAAATAAATAAAAGTTCTCACTAGACTTTGCTGGCAAGCCTGCTGTTAAAGGAAAGAAGGAACATGGAGGAGGCCATGATTTTATTTTCTGCTCACTTTGTAGCTCAAACGCACACAGCTCGATAAATGTCATTCCAAGGTAATGCAACATAAAGATACCCTTATACAAAAAAGTTTGAGGTTTGTAGACCTGGTGCGGTGCATTCAGGAGCGAATATCTTATTCCACCGCCTTTGCACTAGGGTGTAATAATAAAACGAGGTGAAATGAAATTACAGGGTACGGAGTGAGATTCTGGCCAGAAGCCAGGATATAAATGCAGTGTTAACACATCCAGAACACAAAACACACACAAATGGGCATGCACAGGTTTATGCGCTGGAGTCAAAATAGTATATGTTTCTCCAGCTTGAAAGGTGCTTTCAAATAGCTTTATTTTCAGAGAGTGAGAAGGATGCTTTTGTGTGGCCTCAAGGCAAAAAAAAACAAAAAAAAAAAACATAGATGGCAGGCCTTCTGTACATTTGGCAGATATCTTCATTTAGAGCAAGTCAGTACTGTATAGCAGGCTTAGCAGGCATATTTTGCAAATAAATCAATGAACAAATAACCACACACACACACACACACACACACACACACACACACACATAATATCATTTATTTAAAATTTTTGTGCTTTAGACGTACACTTACATTAATCATTTTGGAGTTTGGGATTATAATTTATTTTCTACTATCTTAATGATGTTTTTATGTCAGTGCAATCCTACTACACCATTACAGACTGAGACATGACAAAAAGACGTGACTTTTTTTAAAACTTATTTTTGGAATAGCCCACATTTTAAACATGAACCCCAGGAAATGCACAGTCCGAGAAATGTCAAGAGGGGGCAGTGTTGTCTCATGATTGAACACGGATGAGTGCCAAGAGAAAGCGGACTGTTAAATGAAGAGAATATGAAGAGCAGGGACGGTTTAACAACCGGTGATTTTTATTATTTACATTTACATTGAAGAGTTGCTCAACACTAAGTCTATAAGGACTGATCATGAGGTTTCATTGCAGAAACAGTAACGAAGATGTGTGCAAACTATCACATAAAGAGTTACAGTAAGTGCAAGGTTTATTTATTTATATTTTTTCACTTATTAAACCGGGACGTTTGATGTGACAGAATAACATAACAGTTATGAGAATAAAAACTTTCTTTATTTCTCTATATAATTAACTGCTTCACTAGTGATTGGACACCATGAAGGTAGAAAGTCTTCTCAGTATGCTGGAGCCATGATATGAAACCCCGGCCTCCCAGGAACTCCTTTAATGGTCCAAACATCTTGTAATGTCTTGGAGCGAGGTCAGGAGGATGTAGCGATAACTCCCAGCTGAGTTCCAGAAACGTGTAAGTGGTGTTGGTGTATGATTGTGTGATTTTGAAGAATCAGGCATTCCACTCTCTAAATGTTTACAGGACTGACTGCAGTGGGCTCGAAATCATTATTCACGGGTGTACGACCTTCTTTAAAGTGTTTGCACGGGTCAAATATTTTCCTGCAGCTAAAAGTCACATAACTGTACGGTCCTTGAAGTCTTCTGTAAATGTCAATCTCTTTTACGCCGTCATTCACCAGGAATCACAAGTCCTAGTTTGACTTGAATGCCTCTCGTACTGGTCATGATGTATATTACAGTTTTTAGCTTTGCTTCTAATATGTATCTTTGAATAATTAATTAATGAATACATAAAGTAAATTACACACACACACACACACACACACACACACAAACACACACACACACACTTGTGAAATGTGAAATGTCCGCCCTTAGCAGCAACAACTGCAATCCAGCGTTTTCGATAACTTGGAATGAGTCTGTCACATCACTGTGAAGGAATTTTGTCTCACTCGCCTTTGCAGAATTCAGCCACATTGGAGGGTTTCCGAGCATGAACCGCCTTTTTAAGGTCATGCCACAGCATCTCAATTGGATTCAGGTCAAGACTTTGACTAGGCCATTCCAAAGTCTTCATTTTGTTTTTCTTCAGCCATTCAGAAATGGACTTCCTGGTGTGCTTGAGATCATTGTCCTGCTACAGAACCCAGGTTCACTTCAGCTTGAGGTCACAAACAGATGGCACGACATTCAAGATATTTTGGTACACAGCAGAATTCATGGTTCCATTTATCACAGCAAGTCTTCCAGGTCCTGATGCCGCAAAACAGCCGCAGACCATCACACTACCACCACCATATTTTACTGTCGGTATGATGTTCTTTTTCTGAAATCCGGTGTTACTTTTACGCCTGACATAATGGGACACACACTTTCCAGAAAGTTCAACTTTTATCTCATCAGTCCACAGTGTATTAGTCTTGGGATCATCAAGATGTTTTCTGGCAAAACTGAGACGAACCTTTATGTTCTTTGTGCTCAGCACCCAGTCTCTTTCTTATGGTGGGATCATGAACAATCACCTCAACTGAGGCAAATGAGGCCTGCAGTTCTTTGACCGCTGTTGTGGGGTCTTTTGTGACCTCTTAGATGAGTTGTCGCTGCGCTCTTGGGGTAATTTTGGACAGCCGGCCACTCCTGGGAAGGTTCTCCACTGTTCCATGTTTTTGCTATTTGTATATAATGGTTCTCATTATGGTTCACTGCAGTCCCAAAGCTTTAGAAAGGCTTTATAATCTTTTGATTTGACTGATCTCAAATCAAAAGATTATAAATCTCAATTATTTTCTTCATCATTTGTTTTTGAATTTATTTGGATCTCTGCATGGTGTCTAGCTTTTAAGAATCTTTTGGTTTACTTCTATTCTATTCTATTCTATTCTATGTTCTACGTCCTATTTAGGTGTGTGCAAGATGAGTAAAAGAACACATCATTTTTGTTTGTGCACGCATCACATAAAAACTACTGTACAAATTTTAATGAACTTTTCACAGATGTATTTGGTCATGCTTAAGGTAACATATAGGCTTTGTCTCATCGCAATTGCCCCACAGGAAGAGAAGATATGCTTATTTGTAATTTAAATGGAACATGCCCTTATATTATTAAAAAAATCAAGTTTGAAAAAATCATTAGTGTCATGTCTCCCTGGTTTGAATCAGACACAGATGCAGATTCCATCGCAACACTTCTTTATTTTCTTTCTTTGAAAACGAAACACAAAAGAAAACAACACAAAAAATGTCCCGTGGCGCTCACTACGCTCGTGAGCGGGGCTCCCAGACCGGGTCTGCAGGTGGGATGAACGTTACCCTTTCCTCGTGTAGATAAGTAAACATAAAAAAGGAAGCACTTGT
>QMIH01001158.1:164618-190031 GCA_003987875.1 Clarias batrachus | reverse complement strand
AACTGTCACGTCTGTCCTTTACCCATTCCCCTATGAGTGCACGTGCCCTCCTTGCCCACCGTCTCACTGATGCGCCYGGRTGGCGGTGGCGCCATGCTTGGGCCCGATCATCGCTGCTTGCAGCTTTAATTTATTTTTCTTCCCACACTTGAGGGTAGAATGTACGCCAGGCGTTCAAGTCAAACCGGGACTATTGATCCTGCAGAATAACAGCATGGTTATGAGAGTAAAAACTGCCTTTATATCTCTATATAATCCCCTGCTGCACTATTGCACTTATCCCAGTGTTTCACTAGCGCTCGGGTAAAATCAAGGTAGCAAGTTTTCTCAGGACCCGCCTGCTTCACGTCTGAAACGTCGGCCTCCCAGGAACACCTTCAACAGGCGAAAACACGTGGAAATGGCTTGGATCGAGGTCAGGACTGTACGGGGGATGGGGCGATAACTCCCAGCACAATCACTGTATGATGGTGAATGATCGTGTGTACAGTTACCACGGACAGGCGCGTCTCTTCAACAAGTTAGCGCCGAGATATCTGTAGATTTTCAAGAATCTGATGTAAATGGCAATCAGGTTTACACTTTCATTCACCAGAAATTTCATCACCAGTCCTGGTTTGACTTGAATTCCCGTCCTGTTTAATGTGAAAGGAATATAATGTGAATTCCATGCTCATGTGGAGTTTCTCATCTGCACCTGTAGTGTACACAAGGGTTGCCAGATTGCATGTTGTTATCCAATCTAGTACCTGTTTCTTACCATTCCTAGTTGACAGAGGTTGTTGAAAAATTTAAACAAAAAATTATTGCATAATGTATCCAAGCGAGATATCTATCTATACGTTTATTATATATACAAGCTGAATCAATGTATATTGCGAATAGACTCAGAAACTTGATTTTTCTTTTCTTTGTAACAGATTGTTGAGCAGTTAAACCAGGGAAGCATGTTCAGTGGAATCGTGGATTGCGAGTAACGTGGTTTGCGAGTGTTCCGCAAGACGAGCAAAGATTTTAAATACATTTTGACTTGAAAAACAAGCAAGTCTTGGATTACGAGTACCGTGAATCATGTAACACGCATGCGCTTCTTATTTTGACACGGATCATCACGTGATCACAACTAAGCCAATGTTTTTTCTCTCTTGCGCTGCGGAATTGTGGGTAATCGTCTCCCCTCCAGGTTCTTAGAGCTCGTCTCTTATTGGTATAATCAACATCTCCCTCTCTGTTTCAGCGTCTTAGTCCTGTGTGTGTGTGTGCATGCGTAATTTGACACTGTGCCACACACACTCTCTCTCTCTCGCCTTTACAATCCCCCACCCCTGGCTTCACACACACACACACATACAGACACACACATTCTGCTCTACATAGAAACTCTGCTCTGTTGCAATTCTTTTCAAAGGTAAAGTGCAGGTTCATTAATTATTTTTATGTATTTATTTTTTTGGGCTGTGGAACGAATAATTTTGAGTTTTCATTATTTCTTATAGGAAAATTCGATTTGGTTTACAAGTGTTTTGGAATATGAGCTGGCTTCCGGAACGAATTATGCTCGTAATTCAAGGTTCCATGGTATAAGGTTTTAAACTTTAATTCATTTTAATCGTTTTTTGTTGTAACTAGATTACTTATTGAATAAAAAAAAATTAAACACTAATAAAAAAAGATATTTATGAGCTCATGTAATCACCACATTTTATTATTATATTTTATTTATTTAAAATTCAATACATTTGTTCTCTCCGCCCAGGGTAAAAATATAATCGTCATGTAGTGGTTTTGAATCGGGTCTATGAAAGCAGTGTTAAGATTTCAGAGGAACTGGAATATGTTTAAATGTCTCTCTTTAGTTGCACTTGTGTTTGTTTTTCAGTGCAGGAAAGTTAAATCCAAGACGATTAATTTCGTGGAATAATTAAGGGAGGCGGAACGTTAAACTGTTTCTGGCTCACCAGGACGATTGTCGGAAAATTTGAGAGCCGCAGTTCTAGAGGACACTTAGAGCTATGTAACATGGACACTTTGTCCTTTCGGGGTCGCGGTCCGACTGTGATTTACTGAAGGAAGCTTTGGTTAACTTGGCATCAACACAAACGTACAATTGCGTTGTTGTTATTGTGATTTCGTCTTTCGCAGTTGCATGAAGGCATTAGTCTTTTCACACAGACACACACACACACACACTGTCTGACACTGCCCAGGCTCCTATTAGACCAGACAGTTGGTACTCATGATTCACGATCCAGAGCCAAATGCTACTTCTATTCATTTCATATTAGACAAAAAAAAACTTTTTTTTGCACAACCATGCTGTCCGGTTATTATGCTGAGCAGCTTTACCCTCCCGGTTTCTGAGTGAGGGAGGGGGAAAAAAAGAAAGAAGAGGAGACACTAACACACTTTTGCATCCAGCTGTACTATACCAATGATCTCCGACCCCGTCGTGTGTGTTGTGTTTAGGCTCAGACGGCAGCTGCGGAGGCTCAGGCCAACACGGAGCTGTCAGAGCGCATCAGAAGCCTCGAGCAGGAGGTGATCCGCCACAGGGAGGATGCTGGGAAAGCCCAGGCCGAAGTGGATCGTCTGCTGGAGATCCTCAGAGAGATGGAGAACGAGAAGAACGACAAAGACCGCAAGATCATCGAACTCGAGAAGTACAGTACACACACACACACACAAACAAACACATGTATACAGGTAGTGAAGTCGTGTTTACCTTTACATTCTTCTGTGTGAATCTTTATAGCGTGTGTGTGTAAGTAAGATTGATGTGTGTAACCCTACAGCTGTCTGAGTGAACAGGTAGCTGTAACAGATCCTCCAGGTGTGCATCGCAGCACCGGCAGAACCACTTTACTCTTCTGATACTGTCCCCAACCATACCCCCCCCCCTCAATTTGTCGTCATGGCAACTAATTAATGCTGCAGAGATCAATGACAACTTGTACCAAAAAAAAATTTATTTCCCCCCTTATGTAAAAAAAAAAAAATGCTGGCAACACTTTTAACAGCTTTCATATATATACTGCTACAGATGAGTGCAAAAGTTTGCACACCCTCAGGACAAAATGAAGATCGAGCTCATTTTTTAAAGGCAGAAAATCTTCAGTCTTGTGCTCTTATAGAAAAACAGGCAATGGTACAGTAGGGTTGGTTATTTCTTGAAAACAGCTCTGTTTTTGTGCTTTGTTGTGGATAAACTGTGAACCAGAGACACACTTTCTCCCTTTAAACATTTATTTAATGCAGAACTCCCAGTAAATCCCAGACTCGTTCTATAAAAAAAAAAAAAAATCCCAGCAGCACACCACAGTCGTGTACAACTTGGTGTTCGGCTCAGAATCGCAGCATGAGTCCGAGTTTGTGGAATATCCACTTTCCTCGCAGCTCTCGGTAACGATGTGCGTTTTAGCTCTGCAGGGACGGCGTTCACGCTGTGTGTGTGTGTGTGTGTGAGGAGCCGACCGCAGCGTTTCTGACTTACAGAACACCTGCTATTTTACACGGGCCTCAGAGTTGCTCTGCATGCACCGCCAGGAGAGTATACGCATCTTCATCTGCTCGCGTCAGCAACAAAATGTGTGTGTGTGTCAGAAGTAGGGTAGAAGTGGGACATGCATTACATACAAATATGACGTTTCTGTGTAAGAAACTTAATTAACTTGAACGCACGATGAAGCTGAACCGATCACTTCCTGGATTCAGGATCCCTTAACTCAAATCCATGCTGACGACGTAACGCGTCCCCTCCACACCCTGCCACCACCTACAATGTCCCCTGAGATGTCTCTCTCAGGATCATCAGCCGAAATTTGGTTTCTTTCAACTGCCTTCTCTAAGTGAAGACGTTCTAAACTGAATCAATCATTACATTGGATTATTACCTGAGGGGAAAATAAATCTGGGGGGGGGAAATAAATAAATAAATAAATCAGCCAGCCGTTTCTGTCTCGGTTCCTCCTGCCAGTTTTAGCAACAAAGCATCGCCTTTGAAACGCTCCAACATCATCTGTGCGCATGGAAATATAAGAGTTTTGGAAGCGAACTACGCAGAACCGGAGCTGATTAACCTTGTAATGTGGAATCCTTGCAGCAGGAAAAAAAAAGCACGCAGGAGCGTCTCCGCCTGCTCCATCAAAAAAGAAAAAAAAAACCTCTCGTGTGCGCACGGTTATTACGACAGCGTCTGGAAGATGGAAGCTCTTGTGTTCTGCACTGATGTTCCCCAGCTCATCTCTTCACTCAGGATTAAAACCAACTGACGCCTTTAAAAAAAAAAAAAAAATTATTTTTTTTTACCAGCCCATGTGAGGGAGAGAGAGAAAGTTCTTCCTGAGGTTCAGCGTTGCGCAGGTCGTCCTGATCTGATCTGACCACGCCTCCAGACCCCGGTGAACACGGTGTAGTTTAAACTAGAGCACTTTAAATGGAGACATTTATTTATCAAATGTCATGACGGGTACTGGAGGCTGAAGTTCTGATGGTGAGCGATGAGCTAACGGTATTTTGATGTTTCAAAATACAAGAAAATGCAAATTCACACCCTTCTCTCATGCTGTCTTAATATGTTCACCCTGACTGACTGTTTCTGCTGCTGCTAATAATAATAACATTAATAATAATAATAATAATAATAACCTTGCTCATGCTGTGTCTATTCTTCTTTCTTCCCCGTCTTCTCTTTTCTCTTCTTTCCTCTTCACCTTTGTGTTTATTTAACTTTTACCCTGGAACACTGACTCATCTCCTCAGTTTGACTCCAAGGTTAGTACTCCTGCTTTTCTTCCTCTTCTCTATCTCGAACCGCCGCAAAAACTGTAATACGGCCTCTCAGCTCGAGCTCGTCTGGGTCACCGGGACGGAGGAGACGGTCCGGGCCCGCGTGCATGCGTTTGTGTGTACAGTATGCTGTGTTTTAGTTCATGCGTGCGCAAGATGGCCGGGTGCTACAGTGAGTTACAGGTCAAATCGTTAAAGCACTGAGGAGGATGTATGAGGAGAATTAAAGACGACACAGGGTTACATCTTGCTAATACTGCGTTTCCCTGTAGAGTTTCTGACCTACGAATAGGAAATGCACTTTTCTTAAACCCATAGTCACTCTACAGTACAAGTAAACTGTGTAAGAAGTAAAAAAAAAAAAAACAACATGAAGTGAAAAGTGTTGTAAAAAGACGAAACATTTGTTGGTCTGTTTAGTTTCTTTAATGGAAACTTTTTTTAAGTAGAGGGATGTAACCGTAAGGGTTCCCTCTGGACCAGGGGTCGGCAACCTTTAACACTTAAAAGAAAAGACTGCGTATAAGACTGCGTATATTGTTTTTTTTTTTTTTTTACCTTAACACTATGTCTAATAATAATAATAAAAGCTATAGTGTGTTGCATTTATGAAATCAATGACCTGCTACAGAGCAAACAACATTTTATTTCTGCATACAACAAAAACATTTTAAAATAAAACATCCAAACGTAATTCATCCACCTGCAGCAAATCAGAAATGCCGTCTGCCTCTGTGTGCCGTCGTCCTTTAATCATGTACTTATACTGGAGTGTTTCAGTCAGCTGTCGACCCCAATAAAAAAACAAACTATTTACTGTGTATAAAGTGTGTGCCGGCGGGCGTCGCACATCCGCCGCTGTGATGCATATTTTGATTGACACAAAAAATTAAACAAGTCTTATTTTAATGTTACAAGATCACCGTTAACTTCAAATTTAGAATTACATAAGAAAAAATGTCCAACTAAAAAAAAAAAATATATATATATTAATTATTTTCCAAATTCACATAGAGCCACGGCAGAGGGAATAAAGAGTCACACCTGCCCCAGACAGACACCCAAAAAATACTTTAAAACATGGCAAATGCTTAAGAGTCTTTGATGGAAGACTCTTTAAGATGCATGGATATTAAAGAGATGGATATTACTGCATTTACTGATTGATAGATTTTAGCTGGCTACAGTTGCATTAACCCTAACTGTGACGCATTACGTAAATGACCATGTTGGAAGACGCATCCCAGGATTCATGGAGAATATCTTCGTGTTTTAACAGGTTTTAATTACTGGCCTGCATCAAGCAAAGAAAACAACTAAGGAGAATACTGGAATTGGCCAAAGAATGAATGAAGTTTGAAAAAATAATAAAATGGTGAATATAGGCGCATTTCCACACACACACATTGTGATGAGAACTCTCAGCTTGTGTGTCCATAAGAAAACCACTTGTTAGTGAGGCTAATCAGCTTGCTAGGGAGCATAAAGATTAGACTTTTGGAGTGATCGGAAAATGACCTGATGAGTCCTGACTGAGCCTATTACAGAGTGAAGGGCGTGTCCGGGTAAGAGGAGACGCTCATGAAGCGGTGCACGTGTGATCCTGCATACGGTCGTGTCCACTGTACAAGCCTCTGGAGGCGGCGTTATCATCTGGGGTTGCTTCAGTCGCTCAGGTCGAGACTCAGCAATGTAACCACTTTGAAAGTTTTTGTCCGAGCGAAAATAAACGCAGCCTTGGATTAAAATAAATGTTGTGACGTTGTCCGTCAGCCACAGAGGGCGATGGCGGTAAACCGAAAGCTGCGATCGGAGGAACCATGACCGTAAACAGTGTTACGTGTGTCACATCACTCAAGAAATTTCAACACAAGTCCCAGTTTGACTTGAACACCCCTCATGTACAGTATAGTTCCACATGTTATGGATGAAACTACAACATTACTATAAACTATTTTTTTTTTTTTTGGTAATTAACCAGTGAATCCACTTGTTACTATAGAAACGAAGTATTCAAGCGAATGTGATTTGACTTGTAGCTTTATAGAAAACCACCACTTTCTGACCAATCAGACTTTAGAATTCAACAATGATTACGTTAAAATCTTTTTTAAAAAAAATGAAAATAAATAAAATAATTTCCATGTCTGTGTATGTGACTGCTTAAACATTAAAAGCCACAGAATTTTGCTTTCAGAACCAAACTTTTGCAAACCCTCTTGCCCCGCCCTCTCTGACCCGAGGAAGACTTTGGAGCCGTTCGTTAAATGAGCGCCGGAAAAACAAAGAGCCCGAGATGACACAAGTACAAACGATAAGAGTGAGAAGGTGTCGCACTCCATCACATCCTCTAATCAGAGTGCAGCGACCGTCATCATCAGTCGTTCCTCCCGAGCGGTGCGTCTGACGCTGCCGTCTCCTTCTCTTCTCACCTGGATCAGAGCACTCAGTGTGAGGCTTTCTCTCACGCTCGTTATTTTATTTTTTCCCCTCCTCTTTCCGAAGTTCAGTTCAGACCGAAGCCTTGATTTCTGCTGTGGTACTTGGGGAGGGAAAAAAAAACGACGAGAGGATTGTAAGAATTTTTGAGAGAAAAAAAAAACCCTGTAATTCAATTTCCTTCAGCATTGTTTCAGGAACGTGTGAGCGGCAAGTCCCGAATTAATCTACAAACGGCTGACAATAAATAAGTGCAGTGATCAGTGAAGTGTGACTGCGCTCTCTCTCTCTCTCTCTCTCTCTCATTGCGTGTCTTTGTCTTTCCCAGTCTGTTTGTCGCACTCTTCCCCTGCCTGTCTCACTCTCTCACACTGTCTGTCTCCCTTACTCTTTCTCTTTCTCTGTCTCACTCAGTCCGTTTCTGTCTCTCTTGCTCTCTTCCTCTTTCTCTCTCTCTCACACTTATGCAATCTTTTTTAATTTACTGCTCGTCATTTTCTCTCTATATTTCTCAATCTGTTTCTCTTTCTCCCTGTCACGCTCTTCCCCTGCTTCTCTCTCTCTCTCTTGTTTTGGGATTAAGGGTAATGAAAGCATTAGATTTTTGCATTTATTTGCATCTTTAATATAATAAGCATCCAGTCACAGACCGACGCTCGCCGCCAGGAGATCAGCCGAATGTGCTGCATAGATTCCTGGTATTAATTATATTCATTAATTATCAAATGTGTGTAAAGTAAAAGCTTTTCCAAAAAAAAACAAAACAAATGCAAGCTTTTCTTAGGGGTTGGGGAAAAAAAAAAAAAAAAAAACTTCTTCTTTTTTTCCCCCCAGAACATTATTAACAGTGTTGCGTATGCTGTTGTGTGATGTTACTAGGCAGGCGTGGGCGAATATTTTCCTCATGAGCCCCACTCTGTAGAAAACAAACACTGTTATTAATCATCGTCTGATCATTAGCCTTAACGTTATTGGTCCGCTTTTAGATTCATCACTTCGTTGTGCGTGTGTTGTGGAGTGTGTTGCTGTCTAATTCACCGTTGCAACACTGAGCTCCTGCAACAAAGAAATTAATAAATAAATAAAAATGCGGTTTTGGTGGATCTGTTCCAGTCTTAAATATTACATTTTTGGTTGTTTTCACTGGACATGTACAACGTTGGACTAGCTTCATCGGACTTCATTATTGTGGAACGTGTATTTTTAAGAGAAACTACTGTAATATAAAAAGGTTTTTTTTTTTTTTCCCCCCCTCCGTTACCACACATACTGTCATGTATAACTAGGGTGCCAATTATTTCTGCAGGGGTTCTGTATGTACAGTCGGTCTCCCATCATGTATAATGATCTCAGATTTAGACGAAGAGATTCTCACGTTGTAGAAATCCTCAGGGTTTGTGGTGGAAGTCGTTCTGAGGTTTTTTTGGCGTGTACGGAGAACGTGTTAATGGACACACACTTAATAAAATAAAACGGGGGAGTGTGTTGGAAAAACAGTCCTCCTCCGTAATAAAGTCTGTCAGGCAAATCGATTTATTCTTTATTATTAAAGAAATGGACTTCGTAAATGATCCGTACTGGAGTACGTCGTGGTCCAGGATGGATTACCCACAATGCTTTATCCGTGTCCCGGAGTCTTAAAGGAAGCCAGCAGCTGCTAAGCGTGTAAGTGTGTGAAGATGGATCCGAGGGGCATCTCGGCCTGTCTGCCGTCTCCGCGGGGTTTCGGGTCGGTTTAGCGCAGCGCGAGGCCGCGCGATTAACTTCATTAGCCGGAGAGGCAGGGGGCAGTCGTCCAGCAGAAGCTCTTCATGCGCCGCTGCTCACACAGATGAGAACGGACAGATGTTGGCGTGTCGTCTCGTGTGTGTGTGTGTGTGTGTGTGTGTGTGTGAGAGAGAAGGGGCGCCCCATCGCGCACCTGGCCGCAGACCTTGACGCAATCTCGTCTTGGCAGCTCCTAAGTCCAGCTCTGTCAGTTTCAAATAGCAGCACTTACCGCAGATGGAGCTGCTAATATCAGGGCTTTGGTTTTCATGTACCTCGTGCTTTTTCTGGAAACACGACCAGACAACGGCTTCAGGATCCGTCTTATAGACAGGCCAGACCAAAGGATGGGCGTGACCAGCCGAGAAGACGACGCTGAACTCTAGTACATTATTTAGAATGAACACATAATGCCATCCAAATTAACACAGATGGAAATACTGTAAGGAGAAACCTGAGTAGTTTTAAAAAAAAAAAGCTACAAAAATGGACACACGACCTGGGATTTGTCTCGGTGGGTTTTTACTGTAATATCATTCTCTTATATGAAGCGCGTTGGCATTTGTACTGTATCTGCCTGGTCAGTAGAGATCAGGGGTACGGCGTTGGACTACGGTTTGGAAGTTATCAGGCTCAAATCCTTCGACCACCAAGTCGTGACTGTTGGGCCCTTGAGCGAGGCCCTTAACCTTAAACTGATCAGATGTATAATGAGATAAAAATGTAAGTCGCTCTGGGTAAGGGCGTCTGCTCAATGCTGAAATGTAATGCAGGGAGGGAAGTCACTGGGGATCACCCAATACGATAATATCATTTAGCCGATTCGATCTGTATTGCGATGTGAAATATGATTTCATAAATTAGATTCCCCCCCCCTCAAATGTCATTACAATGCTAAAAAAATGTACTAAATTTGCTCACAGAATGCTGTCAATGTGTGAATAGTTTAGACTGGATTTAGATGATTATAGAGGATCTGCAGCCATGTACCACCTCACATGCAAACAAAAATTTAAGATAAAAAAAATAATTAATCCGTGTTTTTTTTTTTTTGGGAGTCAGAGTGACAGGAATTGTGAAACAAAAGAATCGTAACCGAATTAATTTTTTGCCTCATCCCAACTGGCCGAGGTTAAAAAAAAAAAGGAAAGAAAAAAAAAGGGCTACTAATTTATACATTTGTGAGTTTATACACATGTCTTATATTGCTGAAGTTTCTTACCGCCAATCCTTTTTCATATGTATAAAAAAAAAAAACCTAACCGTTTACATGGACACTGACCTAATGAGATGTGCATTTACATCCTCAAAGCATTTCATCTCAGTATTATTTTTTTGGACGTGAAATGTTTGAATGCTCTGAAATGTTTATTCTAGCAGAATATAACTTGATAATTTTATAATTATGCCCAAACAACTTTGAGGCACATTTACACTGCAGAAAATAAAATCTTAGCTAATGAAATATTCTTAAATCTGTCCACACCTATTTATCATTTCTTAAAATAAGATTAAAACCCAAATATAAGATAATTAAGAATTTTTCTGCTCAAACATTACAAAAATTACAAGCAAAAAAAAAAAAAAAAGGATTTTCTATTGACAGATGATTTTGTACGTTCAAGAAATACATTCCTAAAACTTAAAAAAGAAAAAAAAAACTTCCTGCCAATAGGATTAGACATTTTTTTTTATTTGAAAATTAAATTTTAATCTTGTATTTAGTTTGTCATAATTTTATTTTAAGAAAGTATAGATAAGTTTGGCTAGATTCGAGAATACCCATCTTTTCCCAACCCGTCTTTAGCAAGAATTCATTCTCGTCTGTGATTGGTTAGATGCTTCATTGCATGTCAGATGTGAGCCAATGGGAGATGAAGGTAAAGACTGGAGGGAGAGAGAGCTCAGGGAAAGAGTAAAAGTTTTCTTTTGCGGAAAGTGAAATGGCTATTCAAGCGGAAATAAAATAGTAATAATAATATGAAGAAGAAATAAAAATTTTTTTGAGGTTGGATTAGTCTTCCTTTTTTTTTCTCTTTTTTTTTTACCCCCCAAGATATCCCACCTTCTGTGTCCTGAATGTTAGACCTTAGATACATGAGCGAGTATTTTGTTTTAAAAGTTATTTAGAGAACAAGCTTCGAAACAAGATGAATTGAAGATTCCTTGTAAAGCTAATTTTTCTTTTTGCATGGACGGACAATTTGACTAGTTTTCCAGAAATTGACTGTGATTGGTTGGATGCTTCACTGCGTGTGAAATGCGAGTCAATCAGAAGCCAGAAGCCAGTGTATGAAGGACTCTAGGACGAGAGAGTTGTTGATTCTCACCGAGTTTATCCGATCGGGAATAAAAGCAAAAATTCCTTCCTGGAAATTCATCAATCAATCAAAGGTGTTAACCCTCATGATGGGTTTTTATTCTGATTTGGTGTTAAGCACGGAGGAGTAAAAGTAAACGCTTTCCCTTTGACGTTTCCGTGTGATCCGAGCAGCCGAGTCGAGTCCGTGCTGTTTACTCCAGGCTGGATGGCGAGCGTGTGCATTACGGCATACAGCGCTGTCAGCACATTAGTGGGTTTTAGTGGTTTTTTCTGTTTTCTAGCCTGCACAGCTCATAAGAGCATGATTGATTTTATTTTTCCTTCCGTGTCTGTTCGGCATGCGTTCGTCTCAGGATCGCAGACGGCCCTGCAACAATTCACTGTTAAGTGTTGGTTGTAATTGAACTGCAGTTAAAAAAAAATGTTTTTAAAGCTCTTCTAAGAGGTGTGGGGTTTTCATAAAGGGGGGGGGATGTAACGCTGAAGTTACTTCTGAAGAAAGGAAAGTTCTGTTCTCCTTGAGAATTGCGAAGTCTTGCTCTGTGAACACGCCGCCTTAAGCTGTCCCGGATATAAATTATTAACGCCGCCGTCAGGACCGACACAACAAATCTCGCAAACGTTCTTTACCGCTCTAGTGTTTGATGCCTGTTTAAGTAGTAGCTAAATACAAATTTTAAAATGCATGAAGCGAAACGCATCAATGATTAATCAGCTACTCGTCCGTGTACGCGCGACGAGAGAGCGAGCGTCAAAGCGGATATCTGTAAGTCGTTAAGTTTGCACGTGAGCGCACGTGTTTTTTCACGTGTCCGACAGGTTGTCTTTGGCATGGCGTGGCGCTGAAAGATCTCCCCAGTGAGCAATTCTCACTGGGAGGTACTGGAAAAAAAAAAAAATTAATCTTTGACATGGAAATCAAAGCACGAGATGTTTTCATGTTTTTCTCGCGGCTCTTCAGAAGGTCGTCTCGAATCATTGCTCCTTTTTTTTATTTTTATTTTTTTAAATCCACTTGTTCCTGCTGTGACCTTCTTATTAATATGTCTCCTCTTGGTCCGCTCCGAGGACGCTTCTGGAAGCTGGACGGCCAGATAAACGCAGAGAGTTTTTCCAGAGCTACCACTGTTTTGCGTTAAACGAAGCGTACAGCCGCATGACGAGCGAGCGGGAAGATGCATACATGCTCCAGTGCCGGATTTTATTTAGAGGAAAGGAAAATGTTAATCTTGGAAATAAAGGGAGGTACTCTCCACAGCGTGTAAATGGACGTCCTTTTTTTTTTTTTCTCTTTCACTTCTCCTGTATTCTTTCAGCATCCGTCCTCTTCTGCTGTTTTTACAACAGTCACTAACCCTGACGGCTTCCACCTTCTCAGGAAAAGATTTCCAATTTTCACCCCAATAACTCAGCGCCTGTTAACATAATTACTGGCTTTGTCGAGATCTTTCCGTTTAACGTGTGCGTGCAAAACCCGCCTGCTGTGTTAATAAAAGGGTGAGATCGCCTGTCCAAATTTCTCCTGTATTTATCATGTTCCCCTGCCCATGTATTTCTCCTTCTCTGGACCTGAGTGATTGATTGAGTAATTGGGCTACTTGGCTCTTTGGCATGTCTCTCGTTTGAGTTATAGCAGATACAATAAAGCTCGGATTTCCACACTTCCACAAAACATACACGGCTGCGCGCGTTTCATACAAGGCATGTACGGCGAGAGGAAATGGACGCTCTTGTTTTTGTTTAATATCCCATACTTCCAGCGCATTTATCCACTTACTTCCAGCTTCAACACGCACGTCTTTTGACGTTGTTTGCAAAAAAAAAAGGAAAAAAAAAAAACCTACGCACTAATCAGCTTTATAAAAAAAAGCTAAACTGATAGTCAGCGGAAAATGTGTCACAAATTTCCAAAAGCTGATCTCGTCGATTAAAGTTGCAGTAAAAAAAAAAAAAAAAGTATCTTTGTTGCAGAGTTGTGGTTTTATCCGCCGCTCTTTGCTCTTTGGCAGATCATCTCGAATTTGCCAAGGTTATGAGGGTCCCACCGATGAACTCACGGTTTCAAAATTCCCCCATAAATTTTCAACAGGAGATTGGCTAAAGCCCACGCTAGGCCTTGTTGATTTATCTTGGCCGTATGTTTGGGGTTGTTGACTTGTTCAGACTCCCCCATCATCTTCTCTCCAGATTCACTTTCTTGGCTGAAGAGATGAAATTCTTTTCTAATACGCTACGTGGACAGACCTTACACGGTCACCTGACCATCATCCTCATACTGTATGTGGCTCCTACCCTACACTCTTACCAACCAAAAAAAAAAAAAGAAGACTTCCCACAATCCTTCTGTAATCCGCTGTAGCATTCCAGTTTCCCTTCAGTTGAAGAAAGACACCGGTCTTGTCGTTTCTGAAATGAACACGATTCCTCACAATTCTAAATTTGTGTAAATCCTTCCCAGAAGAATCCGAGCTCATTAAAACAACTCGGTGTTGATGCCCATGCTTTCAGAAAGGCATGTTCAGTACTCGGGTGTCAACATACTTTTAATGATGTCCCATTCAGTACATCACTAAAAAAAAAAAAAAAAAAACGTGTTTCAAGCTTCTTTCTTATCCATCATATGAGTCCGAGTTCGTGTTGTGAGATCTTGTATGGAATACCCAATGGGAGGCGGGACGATTAGTTGTTATTCCATCATTATAAAGTAAAATCACTCTTCAGTTCTACGGATTAATGATTATTATTAGTTGTAGTGTCTTTTATAATGGCACTAGCACCAATTTAATTTCCGTTTTTTATCCCTTCTTTCCTCAATCAGTATTTTTGCTCAGTATTTTTCATGACTTTTTTTTTTTTTTTGGTGGTATTCAAGTCAAACTGGGACTTTTGATTAAAAACTCTTATTTCTCCCTGCTACACTAATGCACCAATCCCAGTGTTTGGACACCATCAAGGTAGGACGTTTTCTCAGTACGCCTGAAACGCTGTCCTCCTTCAACACCTTTTTCGAAAAACATGTGGAAGTAGCACTAACTACTGTAACGTGCAAGTGGTGTTGGTGAATGACAACAAGTTATCCAGCCGTCCAGTGGGCTCCGAGCCACCCCAGCCTGGGCGATCGTTCACAGACGCAACAGCCTTGTTTAAAACACTTCCACCGCTCAAATGATTTTTCCTGCGGATAAGAGTCACGTCACCGTACCGCGATGTGTGTTTGACGTCTCCTGTAGATGTCGATCGCTTTTACGCCCTTCATTCACCAGACCTGGACCCTGGGATTCTGTCCAAGTATATAAATCAGCAGTACGATGCAACTCGTCCACGACACGTCTACTCTCTAATGCTGATCTCCGAACGCTCAATATGTGTGCTCTGAGACCGGGCGAGGAATCTCCGGTACAAATCACTGGGTTTAATTTTTCCGTAGAGGAGCTGACTGGAAACTTTGACGAAAACGTCAAAGTCGCACATGCGATAGCGCTTATTGTGATTTATTCCCCGTTATTGAGATTTACTCTTTGTTACCTTTTTCTGTAGATGATTCCTAATGGGCTCCTCCACGCCAGTCCTTGCGGAGTGATTTTTTTTTTTTAGTTTTTTTTTTTTCAAATGTTGGAAATACTTTTTTTTTTTTCAACAAAAACCCTTCAGAATCGTCAAGCTTCACCGATTCAGACGTCGATCAGACTTCGCCGAGTCCCTCCTTTTACAGTGATTGTTTTCCACGCTGAACTCGAAAGAGGAAGGTCATCTCAGAGTTAGATCATCAAAAAACACGATTTTGGGGAATCTTTTACAGAATCAAAACAGTCAGCTGCTTATTAAGGGTTTCGTCAGTGCCAAGCAGATGGCTTGGCCTGGATTTAAATAGGAAAATTCCAGTTTATGACCCATTGTGTGTGTGTGTGTGTGTGCGCACACAGGAAAGATCTTGGTACTTCTACAGTCAGACAGTGTGTGTCACATGTTGCTTTGGGATCCTGGCACTGTGACAGATTTGGGATAATGATTTGAACAATATGACATGGAGCCTGCCAGGGCCGGATAGTGAGAGACACTGTCGCAGTCGAGTGCACTACGGCACACTGTGTGCTTCTTCTTTTTTTTTTTTTTTTTTTTTTGATAGACTCGTGTAGTCATTAAGAATTCTCACAGACCTCCGTGAAGCTGGTGCGCCATCTTAAAATAAATTTAATAAACGTATGTCATTCGTTTGTGCTAATTTGTGCCATAAAAATACTGTTTGTGCTGGTTTGGCGAGGCCGTCTGCTGCCAAGAGTGGTGTCACAGCGCGTTAACCCTCATTCAAGTCAAAACCAAACAAAAAATCTAACCAAATTAGTGTTATTCCTGTGTGCTGTACAAACACGCTTAGTGTTTGATCGATTTTTTGACACATTACAAGTTCAATTTACTGTCACGTCGCTCTCGGATGTAATGGACCCACAGACCGCGGCGCTGATGAATTCCCGGGTCTGATCGGTCAGGACGTGCTGACGGATGGTAGTGTCGGCCAGGTTAATATTAAAACGCTGGTTCTAACACACCGTTGTTTCTAGAGTGACGAATTAAAAATATGATCATGTTTTCCATGAAGTGTTTTAGTATTTTTTTTGGAAGGAGTCAACTGTGTCAGTGCTTTCTAACAGTCGGAGCTTACATACTGTACACTGCAAGAGCAAAAAAAAAAATGTGATCGCGCACAAATCAAGATTTCATTCAGCCTCCTTTAGCTTTGATTACAGCAAATAATGTGGTGGCCAGTTCACATGTGAAAATGATTTCTCATGCTCCCAGAACCTCTCTTTCACAATCTAAGTGCTGGAATATTCCATAGATGTGATGGACTGGTGATTCAGTACATTCAGGTGGTCAGCTGACTTCATTTTATTGAGTCTCGACCTGAGCGACTGAAGCAACCCCAGATCATAACACTGTCTCCAGAGACTTGTACAGTGGACACTATGCATGATGATGTGCTTCCCTTCTTACCCTGACACACCCATCACTCTGGAATAGACTCAATCTGGACTCATCAGACCACATGTCACTGCCGTTTTGTTTGGTATAAGTACTGTAGGGTAAAAACAGTAATAATTCACCGTCCCAACCTGCGTTTTACTCAAAAAAAAAAAAAAATGAGACGGTATAATATTTTATATGGAAATTTATCTGAATTTACATTAGTCTTTAATTAGTAAATCATGTTCTTAATAGTTTAAAACGCATGAAAAATTTATTATATATTGACATGAAAAAAGGCATAAAAAAATTTCGGAGGATATTTTGCAGTTTCCGCAAAGTGGCGAGGGTTTCCGGGAACAATTATTAGCTTGGTTCTAAGGACAAATCCGCGAACTCTAAACCGCAACTTTATGGGAGTCAACTGTACTGGAGATTTCACAACTATGAAAAAGCATATATGGGGTTAGGTCATTAACAGCAGCAGTCAGTTGACCATGAAGGTCGGCTATCCTGGATCCCTTCTTACAAGAACAGTATTGTCTCGAGTGCGTTTGTAAAACCCATCCAGCTCCATGATGAAACTTTCTCTCATGAAGACCTTCCCAGGAAAGTAAGACCAAAACCTAGCTCTGCTCCAGAGGAGAAGTTAATTTAGAGTCACCAGCTTCAGAAATCACCAGTTAACAACCAGCACCTCAGATTAGAGCCGTTATGAAGCTTTACAGAGTAGAAGTAGCAGATATACATCTCACTATCAACTGTTCAGAGGAGATTATTGTGCATTTTGGATGTACGCCTTCAGTATTGTTCTCCAGTGTAGAAAGAAATAAATTCCCTTTAACGCTGAAATCTGTCTTGATGGCTCACCACACTCTGTTTTCCCCACTTTGGAGGTTCTTAAGCTGTTTCTTGCGAAAAACATGCAGAAAAAATACATGCTGAAACATCGTCAACTAATCAACTGTTAAATTTGCCGGCAGCGTATTTGATCATAGTTTAGTCAAGTACAATGGAGCCTCGGATTGCGAGCAACTCTGTTTACGAGTGTTGCGCAAGACGAGCAAAGATTTTTAATACATTTTGATTTGAAAAACGAGTATGTCTTGGTTTACGAGTGCCAAGTTTGACACCGACACACACACAGACACACACAAACACTCCCTCGCCTTCACAAACCCCCCTCTCCCCTCCCCGACTTCACACAGACACACACACACTGCTCTGTTGCGATTCTTTTCAAAGGTAAGGTGCTGGTTCATTTTTTTTTTTTTTTTTTTTTTTTTTTTTTTACTTTACAGCAGTGATTCCGTTAGTCTGCGCTCACACCAGATTTCTTTTTTTCCTGTTAAAACAGTGTTTCCGTTGTGTGTGTGTGTGTGTGTTTGTTGTGAAACTTAAAAAGCGAGGTGGGGGGAGGGAGGAGGAGTTTTACTGTGTAAGACGATGCGAGGGAAGGGGCTAATTCCACACACACACACGTACACACACACACACACACTCACATACATACACAAATACACGGCACCTGCGCGCACAAACGGATGGGAAGATTTGATTTGGTTTACGAGTGTTTTGGAATACGAGCCTGCTTCCTGAACGAATTATGCTCGTAATCCAAAGTTCCAATGTATTTGTATCATCAGTGAGGAAGAACAACAATTAAGGATTGGTGAGGAAATGACCTGCTCTTGTTTTGATCAACTGCGGTGTAAGAGGAATAAAACATTTCAGATTTCAGAAATCTTTGTGGGCTAGGCCGGAGCTTTTGCGATTTGTTAAAGTGAGCCACACATCAGTTGTACGCTTCAGCGCCACACTGTTTGATCAAGTTTAAGAAAGCTGATTGCGTATAGTCAATCTCCACATAAATGTTTCTCATTAATATACTGTATGATTCGGTTTATATAACCGGTATCTAATTACTAGTCTGACTGATGTTGTGTGAGCGCGGTCATTAACGCAATCCAGTTGTTATAAAAGCCTGTAAGGATCTTAGCGCGGCGGTGAGTCTCACACCCCCAGAGCACAGGGTTCAGTTTTTAATCAGAAATTACATGATTAAATTATGTTGCGTGTCCAAAAACAAGTCGTGTTAGTACTGTAGACCTCAGTTCAGTCATGTGGAACCGGATTTAAGTTACATGCAATACTGTTCAACCTGAATATCTACAGACCAAAAAAAAAAAAAAACCCCTCTTGTGCCTGTAGATATCCATTTCTCTTCCCCATACATATATGTATGACCTGTGCTAGTTTCTTCAGTTTGATCCACACTGTGCTATTTCTTTCTTTCGAGCGGTATCCACCGTATGAGCCAGGACACCGCGGCTTTCTCCAGCTACTCATTAAACACAGACTTGAGGGTGCTTTGATTTGCTAGTCCAGAAGAATGATCAGGTGTTGGAGGCATAATGTCTTGGCTCGTAGTCACCTATGAGCCAATAGGTTTGAGATCACCTTGTCACGGTTTAATCACGCTGGAAACTCAGCCGACACTTTTGTAACGCATCCCGAGAGATTTTTTTCTTTTTCTTCTTCTTTTTCTTTCTCCCCCCCTTGTCCTCCGCTGCCCAGGTTTTCACGCTGTATTTTAACCGCGTAGACATCTGCAGGTCTTCGAGGAGCTGTCGTTAGTGCTTTCCCGGAGCACCAGGGTTTATCGTTACCTCTGCGTCCTGGACGTCTGGCTCGCTCTGCAGCGAAGGCACGGGGCTTTGCCGCGTCATTATTCATCGACCGATCCGTATTGGCTCGGCTACATCTACATCTGCTGCGTGTACGGAGAGAAAGATAAGAGATCGGGTTTCCTCGATCGTGTTGGTGATTTGTAACTCATCCGGCCACGGTGCTGTGTGGACGGAATTCAGACGATGCAGTCATGTAAACATTAAAACACTCGTAACAGACCTACAACATGCTTCTCAATGGAGCTTAGCGGATACGGAATCTGTTTGCTGTTTTGCCGTAAATGAAACCGTCCCACCATCTGCAAAAATGTTTTCTTTTGCTTTTTGGATGTTTTAAGTCATCATTGATTAGATTTTTTTTTTTTTTGATCCTGCAAGCACCTGGAGAGAGTGGGAGTAATGGAAAAAATTCCACAGCTAAGACAAAAGATATTGCCGTTCATTCTTAATAACTTCAGATCAAATCAAAAGCATTCATTTACTGTAGTTGTAACTTCCTGTTTATGTTCTCTGAAAGTTGTTTTAGTATTTTCGCTTGTCCCCCCCCCCTGCAGGCAGATGAAGGACCAGAGCAAGAAGGTGGCCACACTGAAACACAAGGAGCAAGTGGAGAAGAACAGGAACGCACAGCTGATGGAGGAGGCCCGAAAGCGAGAGGACAACATCAGCGAAAGCTCTCAGCAGGTCAAGGTGAGGAAAAACTTGAACTGTTTGGATTGTTAATATAATTTGAATCGACGATTCAGTCTCTTTAAAATTTGTCCACTAGGACGCTAGAACGGGCTTCCTCCGAGCCACGTGAAGTCATCTCGTCATGTTACCCTCACTGAGGCTTGGAGGGGAGCCACTTCCACACAGACACACATGAACTCATACACACCCACGCATGGTTAGCGTCAGTCTAATCGACAGAGGATAGAGTAATACCATGCTTCCTCTGACTTGTGGCTACAGAAGGGTTACGGCATCACCCAGATCTGAACCATGATTCGATCTTGCGGCGAACTCGTCCGTAGACCGTCAGGCCACCCGGAAGCTCCCGGCCGATGATTTAGCACCGAGTTACTTCCATGTAGATCTCCGAGCGATGTGCTGAAATGCAAAATATATAAAGTTTTATTAGGTTTTTCTTTTTTTTTTTGTCTTTTAAAAGATATGCCACATGACTGTTTATTATGTTATGACCATGTGTTAAAAAGGTAAAAGAAAGATGGGAAAAAAGGAACATCAGGCTTTTTAGGTTATTCACGTTTGATTTCTTGTGTTTTTATTTCCGTTTCAGCACCTCCGTCAAATGTTGTGATTTGATTGAACCTCATAGATCCAGAGTTTTTGTTTATTTATTTATTTAAAATCCAACATTACTGTCAAAACCAGCTCTACAGAGATTATAGTCTTTTAATGCACAGCCTGTTTTTCTAAGAGACCTCTGAACAAAAACACCAAATCACCTTTTTTTTTTTTTTCACTCAACCTCTCCTTTTCCATATTTCCAGTTTCCCCCGTGTCCTCTCTCTTCTTTGTTTTGATTCGAGTCCGTGTTCTTTATCCTCCGCCCCGGGGTTGCTATGTTATTAGACTGGAGGTAGCGCAAGTTTGTGCGTCCTTTGTGTGCGAGAGTCCGCGATGGAGCCGCAGAGTAACTGGTGTGTACGAGCTGGGTCTCCAGGTTCCTTCATGAGATCATGTTGTAACAGAGGCCACATTGTGGCTTTTCTACACCCCACTCTGTGCATACTGATGCACCCGCGCGATGGGCCTTTTTAAGGGGTTGTGGATGTTTGAATCAGTGATGGCCTTCTCCATCCAAGACTAGCAGCCACTGCCTCCCGCTTCGAGACACCACACTTAAGTCCTTAAGGCAAAGAGGGAGCTGGAATGAAGAAGTCAGGGTTGCTGGAGCTAGCCTCTCCGCCTAAATGAGGGTTGTGTTTTGGAAAGGGATCCGATTAGTTTCTGATGACTGGCGTGCGCGCTGCATTGGTCTGACAGATCATTTGGACAAGCCCGGCTGAAAGAGGTCACTTCAGGACGTCACTTAGCAATAACCCTCTTTGTTTCCTGTCTCTCCGGGCTCCGGAAAAAAAAAAAGGGTCGCGCTTACATTTCAGCTAATTAGAGGTCTTGATGATGAGGGTCAAGCCCTTTGAAGCAAGGTGGTCATGTGTCCGGGCAAGGTAAAGTGTTCAAGCGGAGCGCCGTTACATCTGACCCCGAGGCTCGATCTCGATTTCCTGTCAGAAACTCCGAGGGGATCTGTGGGCTCCAGGGTAGTCAGGGTTGTTCTTCCCGAACAAACGGTGTTCTGGACGAACGGGGAACCTCTGATGAACCCAGCCAGATCACTTCAGTATGCACAACACATGGACTTGCACGTCAAGAAACACGCCAGGAAGAAACCATCAACAAGACTGGAATGTAGCAGCAATGAATGCTTTTTTGCAACGACCCCTGGATCTGGCCCTCTTAAATCACCATCTACAGAACACGAGATATTTTTTCACCACGAAGCTCACACACACACACACACACACATGGAGAGTGACTCATCAAACCATCCTTCTTTCTCCCACAGATTAGGTATTGACACAACGAAGTTAAGCCATTCATTCTGGGAAAGACGGAGAGGTGGGAGAAATTTAAACATCATGAAGGATAGTAAATACCTGCTCGAGTGTGCCGTGGTGGACCGTGCACTCGCTGTAGGCTGAAGAACACATCACTTTTTTTTGTCACCAGAGGGCCCTGGTGCAGCACTGAAGAAGGGAGAGGAAAGTGAATGCCGATGGAGCGACAGATGATAAACGGTATAGAGAGAGGAGGAGTGTATATAATGAGATCACGGTTACAAATAATGGCCTTTGAGGAATTTTATTTATTTTTTTTTTTTACAACTGAATTCAGAATAGATTCAAAATGGGTCAAGACTAATTTTATTTATTTATTTATTTATTTTTTAATAGTTCTTCTACAATGGTGTCCTTTCTGTTTTGAAGTACACTGTCCTCACGTCCTCCATATGTAGACTTTACTTTTCGGGTTCGCTGCACCTTATACTGTACTTCATCCAGTCTAATTTAGCCCTGTTGTCCTCATTAGTAGACACTTTATAATAAAGCATCATCTAACGGTAGCAAAAGCGCGAAACACTAATTAGTAGAAACACAAGAGCGTGTGAGACGGAGTTTCCTGTTTTGAAGACAATGCTTAGATTAGTCATACTAATCCCAAATATACAGGATGAATAAAAGTATATGCAAAATTAAAGCTGAGTCTTGAAGTTGAGGGAATTTCAGGCATAAGATTTTAGTAAAAAAAAAAAAAAAGAACGGGGCCTGTGGAAACGTCTCGCATCGAGTGCTACTTGTTTCCATTCCAACGGTCTGAACATTGCCGTCAGGACGAGTTTTGGCTTTATAGGCAAGTAGTAATGCTGAGAATTTAAGGAAAATGAAGATCTTCAGTATTTGCCCGTTAACAGTCCGGATTTAACGACCTTAACAAGAACCGCACTCATCAGACCTTAACGACGAAGGATATAACCAACATCTCTTGGAGAGCAGTTTTTGAATTCTCCTGTTGTTGCATACGAGTAGATAATGTAAAATTTACAAAAAACAAAAAGCATACAGGTAGCAGTAGAAAGGCTGTACGTTTAATGACTCTGAAGTGCTCCAGGTGGGTTGTGGCTTTACGAGCCCTTTAAAGGATGCGGATATAAGAGTCAAACGGAAGCTTTTTATGACTCGCTGCTGCTTTAACGTGGAGGACAGTGGGGTAGACCTTTCCCTCGGGAGAGGGATCTTTTTCATCTTGGTTGCCCTTTTTTTTTTTTTTATGCTTGTATTGCCCAACCATTTCATTTATTTTTCATTTCACGTTAGCTTTAGAACAGTTATTCCCCGTGTTGTGGGAGTGATCTACTGTACAGTACTGAGAGGCGTCAACAATATTACCTTTGTCTAAATTCTGAGCGTTTATTTCTCCTGAAAGAAACTAACACACAGTTAGCGTCTTGATTTTACCACCGTATGCATAATGTAATTTGTTCGAAGTGTGCAGACAGTGTTGATATCGTTCACGCAGATTCTCAACCCGGAACAAAGGTCGCTGTAGACTCCTGCGAAAGGAGACGATTTGCCCGGGTAATGCAGGCACGGTTCTTGGCGGATCTTCGCAGTTGAGCACGATCTCCTTTAACATCCTCCACAAGTCGGCGTCAGGCCTACTCGGTCCCCGTTCATGACCGCTTCCCTATGAGCGGAAATAACACTCAATTTTTTCTTCCGTCAAGATTGCATTTCCAACAACAACTTCACAAGACATCTTCCTTTTCACTACTGAGAGAACATGGCGGCTGGAGCGACGCCCCGTCGACAAACGCCCGCGCCAGTTTCAGTGCTGTATATTTTGGCGCATGCTATGTTTTCACGTTTATTTGTTCAGATAGAGATGTTTTGTAAATTTTATTCGTAAGTTTACGAATAATTTGTTATTTATGCTCCAGAACCGTGGTAGTAACCCAGCAACCTAACACAAGCTTTACCTCTGTAAAGGTTGGCCAATGACTTTAGGATAAATACCTTTTAAATGAGCTTTTCAATAAAAACAAAAATCAGTCATTCCTGGTAATGATCAAAAGCCAGCAGGAGGTATTAATATTGTTCAGGCTTCCAACAAAAAGCACATACATCTTCAAATCTGACATTAAAATAACCTAATATTACAGTGTTTTGACTTATGTTTTCATATCAAGTCTGCAGATTTCCAGGTTCCAGGTTTTTCCCTTCGTGCAACTACATTCCCGGCACTTAGAGTACTTCTGCTCTGTTGCACGGCAGCCTCCAGCTTTCATCTGGACAGACTCCTGTGATTGGCCGGTGGCATTTTGATTGACAGGCCAGAGGAGGCCATGTTAGATTTGTGACGCCTCTGAATAGGTAGAGCTTTTGAGACCACTTAATCCCCGGTCAAATCTGAATAATTTCCGATGTCGAGTAAATGCAAAAGTTTTATACAGTTGTCAAATATCTCTCATTTTAACTTGGTTAGATGAAGGGAGGGTGGGGGTATAAAAAAAAAAAAAAGAAAAGAAAAAAAGGGTGGATGTGGGTGCCGAACTAACCTTGGATGAACGGACGTTGAGAAATAGCTGCAGGCAAAATCATCAGCCAGAGACGTGCTGGCGAGAGGCAAGGTCAGCGCTCACAGAAGAATGAAACGGAGACAGCACTGTGACTAAGATGAGAAGGAAGTACAGGTAGGTGAGGAAGGCAGGCAGCCGAGTATGAAATAACAAGAGGCGAGGAGCACTTGCGATATAAAAGGCTCGATTCTCCATCTCATCACCTTGCGAGCGCGAGCAGGTCACGCAGTAGGGAGCGAACACGTGACTCATGACTGACACTCCAAAGTGTCGGCATAAAAGAACTCTTCAAACGCAAACCAACTCCAAGTCTCCACGGGCCGAGGCATGCACCGCTCATCTCCAACACTCCACGTACGTGATGCACCGGCAAGAATCTTTTCTTTATCGCGCGGTTCAGGTTTGGGGATGGGTGCATAAGTCTGCTTGACTCCAAAGAAGAATGAAAAAAAAGATTCTAGATATACAGTAAATGTAGATTGTAAGTGAATAAACCCGGTTCATCAGTGTAGACAAGACATGTGTTAGTCCTAGACTATGCGTTATTTCTTCCTGGGGTACCTTGTGTGGAAGTACATTTATGCAGTTTCTGCTACACTTGTTTTTTTTTTTTGGTCTTGTCCATAGCTACAGGTATGTACAGGTACCTGCCCTGATCTTAGCTTCATCTGAATTGGATTTTCTTCCTGTAAGCAAGTCTTCTGGTCCAGTCATCAGATCCAGAGCTTTTTGTTTACACTTGCATTTTTAACACCATATCTCACTCCTTTTGGTTTCTCCTCAATCCTTTTTCTCTTATCCGCACGCTTCAGGCTGTTGTAGACTCTCTCTCTCTCTCTCTCTCTCTCTCTCTCTCATCTTTTTCATCTTATCCCTACGTACCTAAACAGGGGTCTTGGAAAGCATCTTACTTGCCTGTGCGCTAAGGGCAAAGTTTGACTCCAAAGAAGCTTTGATGGTAATGACTTTCTGCTTGATGCCTCACGGTCTTTTTCCTGCTCTTGCCCTGGAGAACAGCACTCCTGCTGAGGAGTAAATTTGGAGCTTGGCCTCTCTCGAGCCGAGCTGAGGATTTCGGCATGTACAGTAGAATGAGGAAAAGGTCTTCCTTGCCAGGCCAGGATAGACTGATGGTGAAGATAAAGTGGAACCTTATCTCTTCTTACATTTCGGTGTGGTTTTCCTTCCCCCGCCCCCCCCCGAGAGGTCTATGCCTTCATGAATGCCAGTCATAGTGGCAGAAAAAGATGGAGAACGATAGAATGAAGTGGAAAGCTAGACAACGCCAGCTTCAATCTATA
>QMIH01001158.1:122777-144248 GCA_003987875.1 Clarias batrachus | reverse complement strand
TATATATTAAAAAAAATGAATGATGTCAGTGGATGGATATCTCAAGCCAAACATATGTTCCTCTTCGTCACTCAGTGATTTATTCTCCCTTGTCTTTTGCCCGTTGTCATTTCCTTTTAAATTCCACACTTATGACCTGTCACTTATTATTTATTTTACCCCGTAAGTTTTCAATATCTGCTTTTTATTTCCGTGTCTGTGGTCGGTTGACGATGATCCTCTCGTAGTCTCAGTTGGCTTTGTGCTCCATCACTCTCCACACAGATGGAGGAGCTGCTAGGAGCGATGGAGAAAGTCAAGCAGGAGCTGGAGTCCATGAAGGCCAAGCTTTCGTCCACGCAACAGTCCCTGGCGGAGAAGGAGGCCCACCTGACCACACTGAGAGCCGAGCGCAGGAAGCACCTGGAGGAGGTTCTCGAGATGAAGTAAGAGTCACAATATTCAATTTCAGGAATACTAACGCATGAAAAAAAAAACGGGTGGTCTCTATGGGAAGTGGTAGTAAAGCGTAATCTCGAGACGATCATTTTTCCCGGGCGAGTCTTTTTCCCGTCTTATCGTACATCCAGGTTTCAGACACGGATGATTCAGAAGTGCGTCGTTCCTGCGTTTAAGGTTCGCACTCTGGAGAAGCCATAAGCTCGACAGCAACCGAGCGGGTCTTTCCTGAGTGCCACTTTAAACGCCGCAAATGGCTTTTTTCTTCCACACTCACACCAAGTGCAATCCAAGCATCACTCCCACCCTTACTGTCTATTTTCCCAGACTCTTCTTTCACACTTCACACACACACACACACACACACACATCTATCTTTGTCTCTCAGCTCTAATCATGCCTTAGTCTTATTTATGACAGTGCTGGAGTGTGCGCTCTACTTGTCTTATCTGTGCTAAGGAAGCAACTCCTTGACCGAGCCAAGCATTAGAAGGTGACTGTGACTTCTGTGTCTGGCGCTCAAACGTTAAAGGTCCCAGCATCGAGCTTTTGATTGAAGCAGAACCGCGAGACATGTTCTCGACTCTGGAGCCTAAAGAGCATGCACATACTGTACGACTGGTGTAAAATGTCACCACCGAAACAAACAAATTTAAAGAAAAAAAATATTGGTAACATGTTAAGAAATTAAAATACAGTATTGCAGATAAAAAAAAAAAAACACCGTCAGTGCTGGTGTAGGGAGAGAATATAAAACAAGTGCAGAAAGGTTTCGGAGGGGAAAATGAGTCAGAACTGGCATTTTAAAGACTTTTTTCCAGCAATTTACAAAGGTCTGCAGTTTCCCTGGGGATGCCTTGTACGCACACGTAGCGTTCCTGGTTGTGGTGTTTTTTTTTTTTTTATGTAAAAAGAGACGTGGCTGTAGAAGTTAAAACCACGACCCCTGACCTCTTATTTTGAAAGAGGGTTCCAGAAGCGACGACGACGTCCAAGCACAGGAGAGTCAGACAGGGAGCGCTGTGTACAGTATCTACTCCGCCCTCACGCTCAACCACACTTTTCCAAAATAAAACATCTTCGCCGAGGGGAAAATACAGCTGTGAAAGCTGAAATGATGCGTCCTGTATCGGCAAAGGGGAGGAGAATCCTGGAGGGTGTTGGGGTTCCTTTGTGTTTTTTGGTAATGAGAGAAGAGCAAGAGGAACATGTCCAGTGATGGATCTCTCTCATCTGGCATGCGACGATCAACTGGGGAATAAATAAATAAAATAAATAAATGAAATGTATAGCAGATCGATCTAAAAGGCTCGTTCAGCGATGATACGAAGCAGTAATGAGGAGGACTCCAGCAGATTATCGCCTCTCCAAAACACAACGCCCGAATGTCACCGTCTCTCCGTTCCCTGCGCTCCAGATGCGATGCGGTCAGATCCTGTTGTACTCACAAGTTCGTGTGATGTGGCTAGGTTTTCTCACTGTCTGTTTTTTTTTTGTTTTTTTTTCTCGCATCGTTTCATCTTGTTTTTTTTTTTTGTTCTTTCTTTTTCTCAGATCACAGCTCAAAGTCTTAGCTCAGTGTTAGCCGAGATCAGTCGTCTCCCTCCGAACAAATGTTTAACTCTCGTCCAGCATTTGTTTGGGAGCGGGGAACATGTCCGAGGGCCCGGCTGTCGACAGGGGAATAAGTCTCGATGAAGAATTCCTCAGATGGCGCAAAGGAAGCATCGGGCTCGCGGCGTGTCCGCACGGCCGTCTCTGGCATCGTAGCGGGAAAATACGAAACCGAGACGTTTGTGAAACATCCGAGTTCGAGTTTAGATTAAAAAAAAAAAAAAAGCCAACGTGGCCTTGGGATAAAATAAATAAGGCACAGACATGTAACTTATTCTGACAGGACTTTTAGTGTGTTAGATGTTAGGAATTTTCCATAACGAGACAAAATGGACAGCGTTGTTTATTATTAATTAACAATATTAATGGTAGGGGTGAAAAAGAATTAAACATCATTTCTGGGAAATGCAAAGCATGACTAGGAAAAATAATCAACAACAGGGTGGTGTGATCTGGCCTAACATGGATAATGTTCTCCAAAGCTTTTCCACACTACACGAATCATGATGTACAGTAGGGTTGTCCAGAGGGCTGCTGTCTGCAAGAATTAAATCATTAATATTAAAAAAAATGCAATGCGCTTTTATTTGTTAAGGTTAA
The DNA here is from genome assembly GCA_003987875.1 of Clarias batrachus. NCBI lineage: Eukaryota > Metazoa > Chordata > Actinopteri > Siluriformes > Clariidae > Clarias > Clarias batrachus. The sequence goes on along the minus strand of QMIH01001158.1, from coordinate 141,596 downwards.
CGTTGCAATGTACAGTACGTACATTTAATAGCGGATATTAAAATTGTAAAAAAAATTAACTAGATTTTACAAAATGTTCTTTGTAGTCATATTTAGACATTAAGGTGTGTGTGTGTGTGTGTGTGTGTGTGTGTGTGTGTGTAATCGAACAAAGTTTTGATTTGAAAGTAAGAAACTGTTCTGTTTTTGTCATTTTCTACTCATATTTAGATCAATCATATTTTATACACCTATCATAATAATAAAAATAACAATAAAATCTAAATATTATTATTATATATTTAACCTAGTTTTACTATTTTCTGGGGTGGAGTGTTTGAGCAGTAGCAGATTTACAAGCCACATTGGTACATTCCATCATAATTACATAATTTACTATTTTTCTTTGACTCTACCTTATCATACACGTGCGCATCAGTACGTTTTTTTTCTTCTTTTTTTTTCTCGCACCACCTGCGTTAAAACACGTCATATTTATGCCACCGCTCGTTAATTTTAAGCAGGGGCTGTGATTTAATCAGAGACTTAGGACAGAGCGACTGCGGTTAGTCAGCTGTATTTGTTGACGTCCAGAAGAAATAATAAAGCCAGACGCCTTGCTTTAGCTGTTTGTATGAAATCCACATGATGCCAATGTTGACTGATGACATCATGAGACCAAAACCTCACATGAATTCTGTCTGATCTGACCATTCTCATTCTCATATTAGAGATACATAAACGATCTAGCAGCATGTATGAAAGTGACCCCAGTCTGATTTGTGCATTTAGTGCATTCGGAGGAGGCGTGAACTAAATGGAGATTAAGTTATGAAAAGGTGCTTTATCTGAGGAGAGCTTTAAACACACACGCACACACACGCACTTGGAGAAGCTCTGAGAACTATTTTAACTTGTTAAAGAAATAGTCAAATATAGGACCTTTAAAGATGAAATATATTTCATCTAACTAAAAATCAAGTAATTGTTGCAAAAAAATGTATATATAATGCTGATATATTTTGGTGATTATCATGCAGGCCTGCTTCCCGTTAGCACCACGTAATAAACACTCAGCCCCGCGGTGGAAAAAGAGGATTTAGGGAGGCGAGCCGAGGGCTTGGGAAGTAACGCAGTACAGAGGAGCAGAGCTAATTACGTGCTGTTTAAAGTCTAATCGCGCTCGAGTCTTTCACACAGTTCCAGCCTCATTGACTTTATGCTTAATCCTCAGAGCTCACATGCTCCTATGATCTCCAGGCCAGGACTTCATGGCCTCTGACTGCTCAGGGCTTCTCAGAGGCATCATGTCAGCTTCTTGCCGCCTCACCACCCAGGCAGCGCACGTTAATCCGCCACAGCTCCTTAAACCGGCCGTATCAGGTCTGAGAGAGCACCCTGGGAGAGCTAAGCCTGCTGCGTTAATTAGTGTTTCACAAAGCCAAGAGGATGGTTGGCATGTGGGAGAAATGGGGGAGAAAAGAAAAAAAAAAAACATGGCAGGGAAAGAAGATATGTGAAGATCTAGTGGAGACGGGTATTCTAAAGCCTGCGTCCTGATGCAGCTCTCCGTGTTGATCTGAAGGTTCTCCTTGGTACCGTTTGCAAAAGCTTTGTTAATGAACTGTCGCTGCACCCGAAGTGATGAAAAGGCGTCGATTTAGTCGTCTCACCTGCCACTCGGAAATGAGCTCTTCGTGTCCAAGTGTTAAACCTTTCATCCCGGCCTGGAAACGCCCTCGCTCTGTACACAAGCTTGTGCTAAAATCCGACGTACCCGCCGTTTCTGCAAATTAGCTGCAGGAAAAGGTTCCAAATAGCTATAAATTAAACAATAATGTATCCGCCGACAAGACAACAATCTAAAACATAAGGGAAAATTAAAGTCAAAAGGTTTTGCCATAAAGTCTCCAGCCCAGATTTGGAAAAAAAAGGAAGTGTACAGCATCTGGCAGATTTGCAACAGATATGTCAAAAAGAAAAGACAAGGATTGGCCAAAGCGATCCCGTTTTCAGCATTGTTGTGATTATTACATCTAAGAGGATCCAGAAGCTGCCCAGAGGATAGGAAAAATTTCGAGGCGGTTGTAAAGGCAGCGGGTTATCATCAAGTATTTTTACCGCAGCGCTGTCAAAAGGTGTTGATGAATTTTCTGTAATAGCGGCTAGTTGTGATTCAGATGACGGGTTTATATTGAGCAGCTTGTTCTGATACGTTGTTGTTGCGCATTGCTCGGTAATGACTAGATTAAAAACATGCTTTAAAGGTCCTGTATGTACTACTACTTCTTTAACGGGTTAACACAGGATCTCAGAGCTCCCCCAACACGTGTGTGTGTGTGTGTGTGTGTGTTAATGCTCCAGCTGAAATTCCTATCAGATAATACATTTTTTAACAGCTTGTTGTTTTCACTCCTCCCCCAAACACGCCATTTTAGTGTCTTTGTAAATGAGCGACTCCTGAGCCACGTCCTTAGGGCACAGCAGAGCTGAGGAACAAGCTGGAGGGGTAGCTACTTCTATGGGGTCTAACCTTGACATTTGGGAGGATCAAAAGGAAGGTTGTGCACATTGAAAATTATTTTAGAAAATAGGACAAGGTAGTATAGTAAGTCCCCTCGATACGAACAAATTCCATTCCGACTACTAGTTCGTAAGTCCAGTTTGTTCGTAAGTCAAACAAACATGGTCTAGGTACAAAATCAACTATACACATTATAAAACCAACATGTTCCATGATCTCATCCTTGGTTTTTAGGATCATGCAGATGGTTGAAGGATTCATTTTAAAAGAATATGCACCTCGCTCCATTTTTTTCCTTTATTTTTTACATTTTGTCTTCATCTTTATTGCTTGGCGCTTCTTAGCAGTACCAGCTTCGTCGCTAATTTTTTTTTTTTCTTTTTTCGTTTGCCTCCAAACATCCTGGGCCTTTACTGCTCTAGGAGAGGATGCATGCAGCACACACGTGACAATGTACACCGAACATGTGATCTAACTTCCGCGATTGAACATTCGCAGACACATGGTTGTATCTTCAAAGGTTTGTAACTCAAATGTTCATAAGTCGGAGACTTAAGGTATCTGATTTAAAAAATAAAAAAAAGTATTTAAATTCAAAACAAGATGAGGGAGATCCAGACCAGAAGGTGATGCAACTTACTGGATGCCAACCGCCGTAAAACAAGAACAACATCTTGAACAGAAAATGGGGGGAAAAAAATACAAAGCTCATATATTTTTTCGCTTGCACAAGCAGCCTGAAGGCCCGGATCAATGTCTAACAATGACTAAAGAGCGAATTTTAAATTAACCGAGCAATAGAATGCGTGATTGATGTGGTGAGGTTTTCTGTAACGAGATGTTTCATCGTTTCCTGAATGAGTCTCCGGTGTCAGCCCCTTCAGCTTGCTGATTTCTTATGTGGTGACATCATAATGTGACTGAATGGTTGTTTATTGCAGTAATGCTTTGTGTCTGGCTGTATCCAACCAACCTAACACTGATTTCTTACTTACCATCTCACACACACACACACACACACACACACTGTTGGATCTGTATTCAATTTTAGTATTTCCAAGAAAAACTTCATTATATGAAAGAATTTATTAGCCTCTTCACGAAGCTTTACCTTGTTATTAAGCCCTTTCGTACAGATGTTATCTCAGGTTCAGGCTGTTTTATACGGCCTGTGTATACCATTATTCCGAGAGTTCTCAGAGAATAGAGAAAAAACCCACTCCACTCCGTCTTGGTGTCAGATCTCCCCTTAGGTCACTCACTGGAAAGTGTGGTTTTTAATGCAGCATTGCTATAGTCGCTCGGGTATGATTCAACGTCTAGAGCAGACTGAATTTCGGGCCAACCACCGAATTTAGCGACTATACGATGCAGCTTTTATCTCTGCCTTTGTCCAGGTTAATCTGCCTAACCAGTACACTAGTATAATACTTCTAGACATCTTAATCATCTCTCTCTCTCTCTCTCCATCATCTAACATTCGCTACATTCTCAGCATCGGATCAGATCTCAGTTACACAGCTGCTCGATGCATTTCGGGTCAGAGCCTCGCTCGCCGTCGCAGCCTGGTTGAGCAGCTGTCCATGCTGAGACTCGTCTGTCAAGTCAACGACCTCTCTGAAGTTTATTTCCTCTCTTGATTTTCAGAATTACTCGCAGGCTAATTTTGTGTATAAACATTCTCGGAGGTTGGTTTGTAAGGATTAGCTGGAGTTTATACGCCCTCGTACAGATGGTGCAAAGATGCAGCGTTTTCCGAAACGGGAAACGTAGCTGCGAGTTCCTGATTAGTTTTCAGCATCATGAATATGAGGTTATAACCTAATGAGGATCTGGATTTTATCTAATGGGAGGGGGGGCGGGGGTTAATCAGGTGACCATTAAAAGACTTGATATAAAGTCTGATGTCTTAACTAGTTTTAGCCAACTAACTAACCTAGCCTGATCTCTAGATTAGATTAAATTTGTTAATATCAGTAATGCGCGTGACTTAAGGAATGGTCCAGGTGTAATGATAAGTTTGAAGGCAGAAAAGAGCAATTTTTTTTGCCACAGTTTTAAGTGACATGCCATTTACTGTCCTTAAAATAGACAGGTAAGTCAGACAACACTAGGTTTGCATTGTTTGTTGATGATGAAATCAGGTCCATTCATTACATCATGCATAATCCAAGCACTGACTAATAAGGTTTATTTTAATAGCCACACTTCTCTGTAACCTATTTTTGTTGTCCACACTTAAGCCGCTCGATCATGTGGCACTTTTCATGTGGGAATGTACAGCCATGGCCAAAGAAAATGCGAATGATTAGAAAACCTGCACCTTGTATGTCACATCAAGCAAATCATATTATCATATCAACATGGTGGCATCAGCGTTGGAATGATAGATTCCAGCACTGCCACAACCGCTCCAGCTCTCTGTGCTCCTTCTCCTCCTTTCCCCTAACCTTTAAACCCATAGAGCACATGTGGAATTATGTCGGATAGTAACATCAGCCAATTCCGTGAACCTCTGCCCACCAGTTGCACCAACTTCATCAGGACCTGGAGAACAATCCTACATTCATAGACCTGTTGGCTCTGCACGGCGGAGAGGGCAGACAAACTGAAATGGAAAGAGTGATGGTGCAGCCAATTCTTTATGTATGAAGTAGAACAGGAAGGGAGAAGGAGCGGAAATGAGAAATGGATTTCTCATCCCAAATGCTCCCGTTCTTCTTTTCTTCTCTCTCGTTTTCTCCGCGCAACCTCCTGGAAGGTCAGAAAGTCAGGATGTGGATCCATACATCTTATCAGTGGTGGAGTGTTGGAGCGAGAGCTAGGGAATTCTGCCCTGCAGCGGAAAAGAATATCCCTCCGACGGCTCCCATACACCGATAAATCATCGCCGCTGACTTCAGCCTCTCGCGCTCGACGTCCTGGCCCCAACTCTTCTGCACCGGTCTCCCATCTCATCGCTCACATCTCTAGCCTTGTAGCGTATACGCCAGGGTCTGAGTCAAAAGAACAAACCCACCAACTCCAACCTCAACCTAACTTCCATTATGTACCATTATATACGGCATTATACACCCACAAGTATTAAAGTCGAACAACAAAAGGTTCTTTCTTGAGATGAACTCGATTTGAGAATCATGTTTGTTTTTTTTTCAGTGCAGCTCATTTTCTTGCATTTTCAGCACATTTCGATTAAGAGCGCACACATTTGGCTGTGTGGTGAAAACCTGCACTGGATGGCGGCGGGGTCAGTGGGTGGATTTTTGCCGCATGTCGTAAGCGCAGACGAAAACTTTATTATAAGTGGCGTGCAATCAAGGCGAGCGCTGGTCATGTCCAAGAATTCATTTCGGCTCTTATTTATGCACGACCAGCATGCACTCGCACACCTTTATCTGGCGCGTACACTGTATATATATATATCACCGCTCTCAAAGCAGTTTGCCTTGGCTCAGTGGCTCGCTCAAGATGACAAGGACTCGAGAGGTGGAGAAAAGTAAAGGAACGGGAAGGGAAGGGTCAGTAAAGCTCCGTGGCTGAAGGCAGGTGGCCGATAAGGTGAAAGAAATGGAAACACACGGAGAGTAGCCAGGCTTCTGGGCAAACGCAGAGCAAGCGAGTCCTGCCTTCTCAAGCCAAACACAACAGACGAGCGGAGACATTTCAAAAAGATTTCTACTCACACCCTGTGAATCTCTCTCTCTCTCTCTGTGTCCCAGTTTTCCCTGAAACCCATTTAAATTTTTGTGGTTAGAGCCACTTCAGTGCATTAACGTATAAGTTGTTAAAGCTATGGCTTTATCTGCTGTATCACACACACACACTTTGCTTGAGGAAAGAAAGCTGTCGTCAGTGCTCGTTTAATATACGGTGCTCTGAAGAACTATTTGCTCCCTCCTTTTTTTCCCCCCATATTTTTCACACTTAAATGATTCAGGTAATCAAATAAATTTTAATATTGCGCAGAGAACTCGAGTAAACATAAAATGCAGTTTGTTACAGTAAATTATCATTTCTGTTATTAAGGAAAAAATGCTATCCAAACCTACCTGGCCCTATGTAAAAAAAAAAAAAAAAAGTGATTGTAAATGAATGAACTGTGATGAGCCACATTCTTTGGAAAGCTGAGTTAAATTCTACTTGCCACATACAGACCTGATTACTGCCAGACTTGTTCAATTAAGAAATCACTTTAATAGAACTTGTCTGACGAAGTGAAACACGCTAAAAGGTCTCAAAAAATAACACATCATGCAACGATCTGACGAAATTCAAGAACAGAAGAGAAATAAAGTAATTGACATGCATCAGTTTGGACAGGGTTACAGTGCCATTTCCAAGGCTTTGGGAACTCCAGTGAACCACGGTGAGAGCCATTATCCACAAATGGAGAAAACTTGGAACACTGGTACAGTAAACCTTTCCAGGAGCGGCCGGCCTACCAAAATTACTCCAAGAGCACAGCGACGCCTCATCCAGGAGCTCATAAAAGAAGCCAGAACATCATCTGTCGAACGGCAAGCCTCACTCGCCTCAGTTAAGGCCAGTATTCATGATTCAACAACAAGAAAGAGACTGGGCAAAAATGGTATCCATGGGAGAGTTCCGAGGCGAAAGCCACTGCTGAAGTAAAAGAACACAAAGACTCGTAAAAAATATCTTGATTATCCCCCTTTGAGCAAATTTTCTTTGGACATAGTGTGATGGTCTGGGGCTTTGACCTCAAGCTCAAGCGCAATTGGGTTATGCAACCGGACAATGATCTGAAACACACCAGCAAGTCTGCCTCTGACTGGCTAAAATTGGTTTTGGATTGGTCTAGTCAACGTTCGGACATAAATCCAATTGAGATCCTTAAACAGACCCTCCAATTAGGTTGAATTAAACCAATTCTGCATAGAAGAGCGGGACAAAATTCTGGTTATCGCATTGCTTGATTTTTTTAGTTGTTGCCGCCAAGTGTGGCGCAACCAATTACAGTGGAACCTTGTATTACGAGCATAATTCGTTCCGGAAGTGGGTTCGTATTCCAAAACACTCGTAAGCCAAATCATCATTTCCCATAAGAAATAATGAAAACTCAAATTATTCGTTCCACAGCCCCATAAAATAAATACATAAAAATAATTAATACAGTCTATAAAATGAAAATAAAACAAATTAAGCTGCACTTTACCCTTAAAAAAAAGTACAAATAATTCCTGACAGATAAGTGTTTCCGTTGGTGCGCACAGGCACTGTGTGTGTGTGTGTGTGTGGAATTAGCCCCTTCCCTTGCCTCGTTTTACACAGTAACACTCCTCCTCCCTCTCCGCACCTCGCTTTTTAAGATTCTCAGAAGGTGAGAGAGTGACGCTCAGTGTCAAAATAAGAGTCGCATGTGTGAAGCATGATACTCGGCGCTCGTAAACTAATACTTGCTCGGTTTCTGAATAAAAAATTATTAAAAATCTTTGCTCGGTTTGCGGAACACCCGTAAACCACGTTACTCGCAATCCGAGGTTCCACTGTATTAGGATTTGGGGGCAATTACTTTTTCATATACTGTAGGACCCGGCAGGTTTCTACTGCTTCCCCACTTAATAAATGAAATCATCATTTCAAAACTGCATTTTGTATTTATTTAAGGTAAGTTGATGTAAGTTGATGTTTTTTCTAGCGTTTGTCGTGTTCGTTTTCTCACCAGCTTTTTTCACACAATATCAGATGTAATGTAACCCAATCATAATGCTTTTGACAGGGCCTTTGGCTCAGCTTTAATAAGAAAACACACAGGATTTATTTCACTGTGCACTATAAAAAGTCTGTGAATAGACCAACTCTTTGATGTTTTTTTTTTTTTTTTTGTAAGATATCTTCAGGCGTGAGAGATTTTGAGGCTATTAACTGGAAAGGGGTTAAACATAAGCACATGAACAGATCGTATCTACACACCCAGTCTGCCTTCCTCATGGGCTTGAGAAATTCTTAATAATAATCGCTGCAGAAGTAATTCTGTGACCTTCCCCTGCACATTTATAAGACACACATTCCGTATTAATCTTCAACCTTGTCTCGTCCTGTTTCTGTTTCCTCCTTTCACATTATCCTGTTACAGGCTTCTTACTGTGTGCATTAAACCAAGTAATCACAGGCTTGGTTGCAATCTCAGGACGCTCAGCAACAGTCCTGGTACGGTATACAGAAAATACAGTATGTGAACAGAAGCCGATACGTATGCTCCGACACCTTCAGAGATCTTAGCAGATGGAGAACATCAATGCGGAAGGTAAGGCCGAGATTATGGAGATTAATCGTATTCGTTTGTTGAACGGTGTTGTCTGAGAGGCATTGGACAATAAACCAGTAGGTTTCGAGAGCATGGTGGAGGTGTTGGAGGCTGGCGATAAAATGGATTCCATGACAAATGAGAAGTCATGGTTCATGGGGAAAAATCCCCCAGAATCACAGGCTATTACTTTTATGCACATAAGCAAGCCGTTATGAAGCTTTCAGGACCAAGTTGCTGCACGAGACACTTGCAGCAGTCATTCATTAAGGTACTGTGGTTAGTGGTTAGCACTATCGCCCTGCGCCTCCAGGTCCGATTCCCATCTCAGGTCTGTGTGCATAGAGTTTGCATGTTCTCCACATGCTTGGTGGGTTTCCTCCGGGTTCTCTGGTTTCCTCCCACAGACATGCAAATTTGACTAATTGGCATTTCCAATTTGCTTGTAGTGTGTGAACGTACATGTGTGAAGGTTCTTACCACGGTCGTCTATAAGATGGGAATAAATACACAATGGTCACCATTGGCCTCCACTCTCACTAGTTGGACTACAGAGGTTCCTAGATGGATTGATGGATGGATAGACGGTGATGGTGTTGCCTCCAAGGTTTCCTGGGGCAGAGTAATAGTTGAATTCACATAAAAGAAAAAGAAATCCGTCTGGTTTAGGCCACACAAACTTCAGATTTAAGTCTGAATACGAACACAGGTAGGTGTATTACATTCAACTTTTATTGTACAGATAATGTCCTGGGATTTAAGTATGAAAGCAGTTTATAAGTTTAGTTAAAATATTCCAGGATTAGTGTTAGATTAGTCTTTTCCCAGAGCGGTGCTGGAATACATATTATCCATTACACCGTACGGCGTGAGAGTGCTGTAGACCCTGCTGAACTCGATAATATCTGGCCTTCCCCTGCTTTATATCATCCTTCTTTTTTTTTTATTAATATTATTCTTGATTTAAATACAGCTAAATAAATCTCTCAGCGCGGTCATGTTAACAAGCCCTTGAGGTGGCTTTTGTACGTTTCCTCCGATTTGTAACTCGAGTATCATTTTCCTTTCTTTCCGTCGCCATCTCAACATGATACTGCGATCCTCTGGAAAAGGCGGGAGCCTGCAGTGACCTCACATTAATCAGGTCTCAGTACCAGACAACTACACTGACAGATCCCGAGCCTCGATCGAGAGGGAAATGTATCAGAAAGGAAAATGACTTTACCTACTCTCAGGTGTTCCATGTCTCACCGGGGCCTCTCGGCTTTTCCTCCCTGAAGACGGAGACAGATGTTGCCCAGCTAAAAAAGGCCTGTTGTATGGGGGTAAGAGGATAGCCGCCCAGCGAGAACCCCTGTAGTTTCACTGTTCTGTGTTGACATTAATACTGTTGTTGTTTTGACAGCAATGACTCGAATGTTAGTGCAACTCGGTGACATGCGATGCACAGAGCAGGCACCAGGCACATGGCTAGCTTATGTTTCCCTGATGCTTTTTTTTATTATTATTATAATTTTTTTATTGCTCTCTTTCTTTCTGTGCTCAGACATTTGCCAGCGGAGCCTAGTTCTGTCAGTTCAAAGACTTTCATGGACATGTGTGCTAGGTTATAAAGGGGACATTTGGTCTTTCTGAGAACCAAATGTCTATTTAATGATAGGAATACATAAAAATCACCATAATGTTACATTTGGCTATTAAAAAGCTAATAAAAACACTCGTTTGGGCTCTTATTTATGCACGACAGGCATGCATACACCAGTCTCTGGCTCTCTTGGGTATTAAAGTGAGAGTTCTGGAGTATTAGATCTGTATATACTGTAGGTGCGGAGTGATTTAGCTTTAGTTATACACAAGGGGATAGAAGGATAGTAAACGCAATGTGCGTTTTTCTGTCTATATACATGTACACATCGATCAGACCTAACATTAACACCACATAACATTGCACCAGTGGACTGTTGGTGGGAGTGTGTGCACCGGGGAGGTTGGCTGGCTGGCCTGCCTGTTCTGATCACATGGAGGGGCTGGTGTGGTGCCGATTGCAGAAGGGTGTTGGTGCTGGCTGGGGTGGAGGGGTTTCGAAGCAATTGAGTCGTCATAGCTTATGCGTGAGGCTTGGCATGCCGGGGGTCAGGTGGTTGGTCTGGCCTCTGGTTTCCCTAGATCCTGGGCATCTGTGGCATGTGCTGGACTGGCATGCCTGGTCCATGGAGGCCCCACCTTGCAACTTGCAGTGCTTAAAGGAACTGCTGATGATGATCTGGTGCACCTTCAGAGGTCTCAAGGGGTCTGGACTGTTTTGGTTGCATGGAGGTTACGTAAGTAAACAGATGCTGAATGCATAAGTTGTCCAACAGACGCAACTACTGCTACACTACGAACTACTGTTCGGGTGATGAACTGTTCCCAGCCTGGCGTGGAAACAGCTCCTTAACCAACCTGTCCAAGAACCCATGAAAGATGAGAATACTTTGACCACTTTGTTATACATTTAATTCCATCCATTTTAGGAACCTCTCCAGTCCAAATGGAGACCATGGAGAGACCAGTGGTGATTACCAATGTATTTGGACAAGCGTGGTAGGAGCACATGCTCATTCACACATTATGGGCCATTTTGGAACGACAATTAGCCCAATCTGTTTGAGGAACTCGGAGTACCTGGAGGGAACCCACCAAGCACCTGGAGAAGGTGCAAAGTCCATGTACACAGACCTGAGGCTGGAACCGTATCCTGACCGTGGAGATGTGAGGCGACAGTTCTAACCACTAAGCCACCATGCTGCCAATACAGTTGATTACAGTACACACAAATAAAACTGATTTTGGGGTCTGATGTGAGCAAAAGGCTTCATATCCCAGATGTATTAATGTTAGCGTTTCCGTGGGTGATGTGAAGATGTGTTTCTGGGCTTTTTGGTTGGGCGTTGCCTAGCGTTTGTTCCGTGTTCTTGTTCTTTGGAGCATCCTGATTTTACTTGCATCCATTTCCCAACGATTCTTAACCATCTGTGCAGTTTTTCTACCCATGGTCTACTCATGGTGCTGCATCCAGCATCCTCGAATGTTTATCCAGTCTTCTATCCACTGCATCCGTTCATACATTTATGGAATCATCCATGTAAACCCAGAAGATTTATTCTTTACCTTTACGCCTACAAGACGCTTGTGTTTCTTGTGAGCAGTAAGATTTTACATGATGGCAAAATCCCCACCAAAGCACCACTGATGCATCTAATACACTCACCACTTTGGTGCCGGTGTCACTGATGGATGCTCCAAAACCCAAATATCATCTCCTCCAGATAGATCTCTGTTCATGGATGTGTACCAGTGGATATATCTATACCTGTAAGATGTACGTTTGTTTATTCTTGCTATCGTAACCATATCATAGTAGCAGCAGCCGGAGCTTTATTAACCCTAGTCTAATTAGATACATATGATGATTTTGTATTTGACATGCTGTATTTATGCTGCTTATCCGTTTCCTCTCATAAGCGATCCTCCCTCCTCAATACGAACACATGCTTCTTCAAATCTTCACGAAGACATCTCAAGGTAAAACGGATAAATTCACCTCCGAGCAAGCCAGAAAAACCCCGATCCATATGCTGCTTCACATTTCCCCGAAGCATAGTCCGGCTGCTTTACGGCCGCTTAGCTGAAACGATCTGTCTGGCCTTCGGGACAGCCAGGGATCGCGCATGCTTTCCAGATTGTCTTGTAGGGTTTTAGCTCGCTGAGTGATAAGCGATACCGATCCTGGTCTACATGAGCGTGGAGGGAAGGAAACAAATGGAATGATTCGAGCAGATATTGTACTACAGTATATACCGTTCACCTTGTTTGCATGATATCTTTGTTTTTACTAGCGCTAATCCAAGCGTTCCCAGCTCATCCAGTTGCCCATGGTTATCACCAGGGTAACACGAGTATAATATTTACTGTAGTAACAGTGCTTTATTAGTGGCTTTATATTAAATAAAACCTTTTTTTCCTACTTGATATAATAATAATAATGATAAAAAGCAGCAGTTCAACGCTCTGTGAAATATACAGTACGTGTATATATTACCTGGGGCTATTTCTGCTGCTCGTGTTATAGAAGGTAAAATCCAGGGTCATCTTTCCAGACTCGTACCCAAGCAGGTCCTTATAAAAATACCGACTCCACGGATTCAGACCAGACTAAACTCCTTAGAGGTGCTAATTGCATTACCTCACCTCTGCATGTACAACTAATCCAGTACGAATAGGGCTTCAGCACATTCCTTTCAGCAAATACCAGACCTGTTCGGCTTTAAGGAAAGAAAAAGAAAAAAAAAAAAAAAAAACACTCCCCAAATCTCCAGCTTCCACCTCTGCTTCAGTTAAATAATTCACGGTGCTCCGTTCGGAACAGGAGCTTCAGAGACACAAAGATGCACCGATCCGCGTCCGTGGCTCGTCAAGCAAGCGCTGCTGTCTTACATTATAGTGTGAAAGTGACATGCGTGTTTTATTTCACCTCAGAGCTTTTACAAAGTAATACATTATCACCGTGGCAGTGGAATAAAAGCGTATCCCTGAAATTAAACGTAACACACCGCACAGCAGCTCAACGCCGATAAGAGCGGAAAGCGCGAGGGCTCGACTAAAGCTAATTGGCCTGAATAGTGCAGGCTCCGGTGGTGTGTGTAGTGTTCAGACACCCTTTTCTTCTCTGTGCCAGCACACTGTAGCTCATGATAGCTGCTCTCCAGGGAGCACTTCTCCGATGCCTCTCTTAAACACTTATTTCCCTAATAGGCCAATCAGGGCAGCGCAGGATTGCAAAGCGTCCTCCGGTGTACATGTCGGGTTCTAGCCTTTACTCTCTCTTTTTCAGGTTAAAGAACCGTACTGGTGCGTGCGTGCATGCATGCATGCATGCATGCATTAAAACAAACCGGTAGACTGTTTTTTTTTTTTGCAAGTTGTTTATTCCGAGTTTCTAATAACGCTCACGCGAAGGAAGCGACTGTTTTAAGGAGTCGGACGAGGGTAATTTGAACCGTGTTTACAAAGGAGATTAAACCCTTGCTTTTGTGTACGGCTTATTCGAGCATGTTTGTATTTTTTTAAACGAGTAGGCTAATGTGGAACAGTAAGCTCACTCCAAACTCCCCCTCGGTAATCACTGATGAAGCAGCTTTGTTTGTCGACGGTACAGCGTCTGCATAGAGCATGTTTGTTTTGGCTAAAGGCCATACTTAGCTTTGAGCTGACGTGTGTGTGTGTGTGTGTGTGTGTGCACGCTTTAACAAATATCTGTTTGTACCCAAGTGTATTGAGAGCAGCTGTGTGAATGGATGCGTGTGAGAAAGTGTCTTAGGGCAGGGATGAGACATAGCTTTGGGACGCAGCTTCCAAAGGAGGCTATCAGTCCAGTCACTCCATTTACATCAAAGCATCATCTGTATGGGAGTCAAGGTCAGAGCTCCTCTCTCTCCATCCTGAGCGCACCATGCCACAGGGCTAAGTGGAGCGATAGACTTGTAGAGAACTTTATTACGCCCTGAGAGAAAACCGTCCATCCTTTATCCGGCATCTCTCCCGCCGTCCCTCACAGCCTAGTCTTTTCAGTCGCACCGCTCTGAGAGTGTGTATTCACGTTAGTGCTGCCTGTGTACATCTTCATCACAGTGTCCTTATACAGTGGAACCTCGGATTGCGAGTAACGCGGTTTGCGAGTCTTCCGCAAGGTTTTTAATAAATTTTGACTTGGAAACAGAGCGTCTTGGTTTACGAGTACCGGGTATCATGTATCACACATTCGCTTCTTATTTTGACACCGAGCGTCACATGATCACAACTGAGCAAATAAATGGTTTTTCTCTCTTGCATTGCGGAACTGTTGGTAATAGTCTCCCCTGCTGGGTCTTAGTACTTGTCTCTTACTGGTATAATCAACATCCCACTCTCCGTTTCAACGTCATTAGTCCTTTGTGTGCGCGCGCGCGTAATTTGAAACCGACACACACACTCTCTCTCACCTTTACACCCCCCCCCCTTTTGCTCTACATATGTATTTATTCTTTTGGGTTGTGGAACGAATAATTTGATTTTCTATTTTTTCTTATGGCAAAATTCGATTTGGTTTATAAGTGTTTTGGAATACAAGCCCGCTTCCAAAACGGCTAGTTGATGATTTCAGGAATGGTCCAGACAGGCAGAGAAAGATCTTTCGATTCTTTGTTGACTTTCTCAGTTTTAATTTAGTATGTAGCTATGTTTAACCATTTCAAATCTGTCGCATCATAAGCATGAGCCGAGTCGAGAGCTGGTCGGCAGTAGTAGGAATTTTACCCGGTGTATTATTAGCATTTACAGAGAACCCTGGAACGCACATATATGTGTAAAATCCTGTTTAAAAGATTTCCAGTTTCGATATGGAAGAAGATAACGATGTTGCCACACAAACAGACCCATTATTTTGATCCCCAGGCAACTGAAACATCGAACCTCGGCACCCGAGGCCACGTTTTAAAGCGAACGAATTAGACAGACAAGTTGGAACGATTGAGAAATAGCAGACACGCAGAGAGAAGCGGACGTCCCGTACATGACAAGACATCCATCACAGGCGTAAGTATCTCCAACATATCCTCAGAATCCCGTTTCGACGTTCCAAAACCCTGCGTATATTACCAGATGTTCTGCATCTGTAGCAGAATGAAATGAACTAATGCAGCGATTAAAACTCCTCCAGAGTACAAAGCAGCGCATTTAATTAGCGCTCGAGCCACCGCCGCTAGATTCGCTGAATGATTTTCACTCTGCGCTGTTCTCTTGGCTCGGGGATCCTCCGTGGAGAAATCAATCTATTCAGGGAGGCTCGGGTTCTCTCGCTCCGTCCCCGCTGTGGGAGAGCCATCTTTGATCGTAGACGCCGTTTACTTTCTTTCTTCCTTTCTTTATTTCTTTCTTTCTTTCATTAATACCCCCCTCCCACCCCCCCGCATGCCTTTTCCTTCAGTTCTCCAGTTTCTCCCCCCTCAATTTCATCCTGGCTGTATTCCCCGTGTCCGGGACCCCCACGCTCCCCTCCCTGCACCCGTCTGGATTTCATACGAGTACCTGTGCAGATTAATATGGTGCCTGGAAAAGTCAGTCTGTCTGTGTCAGTCAAAAGAAGAAGGGAAAATAAGGGGGGGGGGGAGAGATGGTGGGGATTGGAAGCCACTGATCCTCCTTCATGTGCCTCTTTTGCATAGTTTTGCTCGCCTTAGTAGCATTCCTGAACGGATATGTATACCTCTTCACATCTTTCCTCCCTCCTCCCTTCTTGCTTCCTCTCTCTTTATCTCGTTTGTGACTGTTCTCACCGCTCAGCCTCCTCTTTGTCTGGCTGCGCCACCGTTCTGATTTCCTTTTTTTGTCTTTGTGTTCTCTCCGTCGCTCCCCCTCAGTAAGGGACGCCTTTTGTGAATCAGAACACCAAGTACTTAAAGATCCTGTTTTTCCGCAGCGTTCTCTCCGAGGCACGATCGGCTCACTGATCCCCGACAACGAGAACACATGTCACCTACAAAGAGGGAGACACGGCGCACCCGCCGCCCTGCAGAGCCTTTCATCCCCAGCATCTGATAAACCACAGGATAGTGGGACACTGTGTGTGTGTGAGAGAGAGAGAATGTGTTTGACCTCTGAGGCTTATTCTCTAGTAGCACTATTTCAACAGACAGCACAGCGTGGCTTAGCAAATTACCCGTGATCCCACATGTTGTCACTCTTTACACAGCCGTTTGAGCCGTGGCGAATCTGGTTCCATGTCTAACCCAAGGCTTTGATAAAAACATTGAAGCCCACTGATTGATCAAACCCAGTCTTTTATTTTTTTTTTCCTTTTATGATGTCTATAAAACTACTATACTATTGAAACCACAGCCTGTCTGTTAGTTATTTTTTATATTATAGATTCAAAAGGCAGTGTCCCTAATTAAGTGTTTACACATTAGCTTCGCTCTTCCACATGCTCACAAACACATGTGGATGATAACTGCGGAGGATCTGCTGCACATACTGTAAGAGCAGATATATCCAAGTTCTCTCTCGTTACTTTCATAAGCTGTTCATCACCACGCTTGCTACTAGTTTTAGAGGGATTACACTCTAACAATCAAACATGTTTAAAAACAATGCAGCATTTTTCATTGATTGAAGACTGATGACATTGTTTCACAAGACGCTTCTGGTTATCAAGCGACACGTCATCACCAAGCACCGAACTAGGTCAGAGACTGAACATCGCTCTCGTGTGCTGGGCACCCTGCTTTAATTCCCAAGAATTAACAAGATACTTCTCTCTATAATGGGTAATAATGTACCAAAAAAGCAAAAACAGAATGTTACAGCAACAAAAGCAAAAAAAAAAAAAAATTATTGAAAATGCAACAAAAGCAAAAAACAGGACAATAAAATTAAAAACGCAGCAACAGAAATTTTTTAAAAAGTTACAATTGAAAATGCAACAAAACAAAAAAGCGATGATACGATTGAAAATGCAGCCATATAAGAAACATATGATAAAAAAAACGCGGCAAGAAAAGCAAAAAACACGATGATGCAATTAAAAACGCAGCAACGGAAGGAAGGAAGAAAACGCGACGATACAATTAAGACAGAGCAAGAAAAGCAATAAAACACGACGATACGATTGAAAACGTATCAAAAGCAATAAATTTAAGAAACAATAGCAATAAATAGAAGAAAGCAAAAAGCAATGATACGATTGAAGATGCAAAAACAAAAAAAGGGACAATCTGATTGAAAACGTGTCAAAAGCAATAAATAGAAGAAACAACAAAAGCAGAAACACGACAAAGTCAAGACACCAGCACTGTGAAAACATAACAGCAGAAGCAGGAGAAGACATGACCGTGAACAGGACAAAAGTGAAAAGATGAGAACAAAAGTGAAAACACTACAATAAAAGTAGTGATGACAAAAAAAAAAAAAAAAAACAGAACAAGCAAGCGAAAACATGATAAAACCCGAGAGACAACAGAAGTGAACAAATGCGAAGCAAGACAACGGAATCAGAAACAACAAGCAGGAAAATCCAACACGCAATCCAAAATCCTAACTCAAAGCATGAAGGGTACCTTACTGGTATCTTTTAGTGTTTTTCAGATCACTGTACCAACAGCGTACTTTTTGAGGAGAGCACAGCGTACACACACTCCAAACATAAACACACTTTGTCACCAAGTTGTGCCATTTTGTTTTGATCTGAAAACGAACTTATCTGTCTCTCGGTGTGGATAGATGCGTGTAGCTCTCTGTCAGCTTGCTCTCATTCACTGGAAACACACACACACACACACACACACACACACACACATGCAGGCCTTCTACAAACAGTGCACTCTGAACAGATTGGGGCTTTCTGGTTTTGTTATTTTGGTTGCATTTTTATTTTAACTCCGCTTACGCCTGAGGAAAATTAAATATTGACTTTCGTGATGCCCCGGCTGATTCTGCTCTGAGAGCGATCGACTGTTCCAGCTTCTGGATGTGGTGATGCGTTTTTAAAGCCCTCGGCCTTGTTTGTGATCTGTGTGTGTATGCATTAGTGTCGGACAGATTCAGGACACTCCTGAGTGTTGAGAGAGCCGAGGTGGATAATCCACAGAGCGTCGTTACACCCGCGTCCCTTACGCTGTTCAGGGTTTCACTCTCCCTCCTGAATTATTCTAAACAAATAACTGCCCCAGATCTCCTTCTGTCCTGCAGTTACAGCCTCACTGCACTTTCAGGCAAATTCTCTGTATGATGCAGTACGTGGTCGAGTTGAGTTCCAGTGCGCTGTGAGGAGCTCTCTGGCTTTTTTCCTCTCTCTGATTTCCTACTTCCTGTTCCTCAAACCCTGCAGTTACAGAGCACAGACACTCCTCCAGAGTAGTGACGCTCATCCGGTCACCTCCACCGAGTCACGCCCCACACCTCACAGAGTAGTGACGCTCATCTGGTCACCTCCACTGAGTCACGCCTCACACCGCACAGAGTAGTGACGCTCATC
>QMIH01001158.1:72862-103627 GCA_003987875.1 Clarias batrachus | reverse complement strand
ACTCTCTCACTTTGTCTTCTTCACACACACACACACACACACACACACACACACACACACACAGTCTGGTGATATGATCTATGCAACACTGTCCTGTCTGTGTGTGTGTGTATAATTGTTCCCATGGGAGGCTGTGCTGCTGGAGATACTGTAGGCTTGTGTGTGTGGTTGGGAGAGGCAGAGATGCGCTGGTCTGCTGCTATCAGCGTTAATTAAGGCTGGCCTGTCAGCCTCAGGAAGAAGAGCTGATAAGTGCCGAGTTCCTCGGAGGGCAAAGGGTATGAAGTGAAGGGTGTGTGGACGTGTGTGTGTGTGTATATGTGAAAGGGCTGAGGTGAACTTTTTCCATGCCCGCATGCCCTAATACTGCTAATAATATTTTGTTTTGTTTCACTAAAACACTTTGCTTGTGTGTGTGTTTGTCTCTTCGAAAGTTGTGATGACTGGGAAAATAAAGAGCTACAGATTGAATATTATATTTATCCCAGATACACACACTATGTATAGAATAACATTCTTTGAGGCATTCTGTTTTAATAAAATAATCGACAACCTTACACAAAGAGGAGAAAGAGAAAACACTGAAGTGATTATTTTTTTTTCTTTTCTTTTTTTTTTTTTTACTAATGACATCCTAAAGTTTTATTTTTTTTACACCACAACAACCTTGTCTTTAAAAAGTATTCGTTATAGACATTGTATGCTTCTTTTGCGTAACCGTACAGTGAACAAGTCAACAGTGTATGTAATCTTATCATGTAACTGAGAAATGGTCTGTGCTGAAGACTGTACCAGGCCCTGACACTGGAGACTCCTTCCTTAAATCTTCAACTTCGAGACAGTATATATATTGAGCATTCATCATACAAGTCTCTGCACAGGCTGTTACCGTCAAAATGATAATGTTTTGTAATGAATGTGTGCTTTCATGTAACCTTTGATTTTTTTTCTTTTTTTTTTTTTTACATACTATTTTTTAGAAAATAGGGCTATAACTAATTTTTTAAACAAATCTATCTATCTATCTTTTTCAATTGGTCTACCTATTATTATTATGGTTTATATAGTGATTATTTTCATAATTATTCCTTGAACTTGTCTGAACTTGCCAATACAAAGTAACTATAACTTCAATAATTAATCATTTAACCTTTTATTCTCTCAAAATATTTATTTTACAAAAACATAAGCGCTAAGAATTAATCAGAAAATCTAGACGCCACATGGAGAAAGTAATGGAATTTGTATAGAAAAAATATTTTTTTATTAAAGAAAAATCCTACACACAGCTGTTTCCTTTCTGAAAACTCAGACAGAATATATTAATTTACATTTTAACATGAAATGTATTAATTATATCAACTGTATTAATTTCACAGAACAGCTCATGCATATCAGTTATTTTTCACGCGAAATCTGTGAAAGAAGGAGCTAGTTCAAACTTGAACTTTTACCTAAAGAGATTACACATTAATAGAATTATGATATCCAGTGTACATCTAAATGTCATTCGGGATCAATAACTTATCTCTCTCTCTCTCTCTCTATAAAAGATGCTTAGGAATAGTCCAACCCGCCACATTGGGGTTTATGTAATTCTTGCAGATGAAAGTTAGACAACACTTAGAGGTGTTGTATCGTAAAATCATTGTGATGTCAGACTGACTCCACAGTGGAATTTATTGCTCCTCATGAGTCACTGTTAGCTTTTAAAGAGAAACTGGTTCCTTTAACACGTTACAGGGTTCCTCAAATAGGTTTAAAACCTCCTGAAAGTTGATGACTAGTTATTTAACATCAGATCCTACATTCCTCCTTTACCTCACTCTCACGGGCTCCCACACACTTGCATGTCCTGTTCACTCTCCGTGAAATCAAGCCCAAGTGGGTTATATCGGAGTGAGTTCGGGTTTTATTATTTTATTTTATTTTATCTATTTTATGTGCTGGAGCTACTCCAACATTCTGAACCCAGCTGCAGTATATTTAGTTTTTATCAGCTAAATGAGGCAGTATCAGGTAGAACTCGTTGATTGATTCCCCTGATAACGTATTACAGACTCTTCCCTCAGAGCTTATTGGTTTTCTTCCAAATTCCTCAAGCCCAAATTAACGTCTGAGTGAAACGAGGTGAGAAAAGCAGGACTAGACTTCAAATCTCTGTTGATATCAGGATTATATATACAGGATTATGTTTAGACTAAATCTGGCCGCTTGCCTTTTCTGTAATTCTTCTCTTTAAACAATGTTTATGATGAACTGTTGGTTTAATCTGGCGCTTTTATTATATATATAGTTTTTTTTTCTGACTTCAGAGTGTTTAAACAGATTAGAAAGTCAAAACATAGTGTAATAGAACAAAGTTCTTGACATTTATATAAACGCTCGTTCTGTTCAGGAGCGAAAGTAGAAAAATTAGCTCGTATCTTTAGTGCTTTGAGAAATTTAAATAAAGATATAATATCAGCTCATTTTCTACTCTCAATCAGAACAAGTGTTTATGTAAATGTCAAGAACTTTGTACTGATTAAAGCGAGTATGAGCAGACGCAGGCATGTGCCTCGCACCCGACCTTCTTTTTGCCTCAATAGAGTACAACCGGCTTGCTTTCTTCCTTTTTCATAACTTGTCTTATAAAAAAGACTTTCTGTATTGTTGGTTGTTTTTGCCATCCTTTTACATTCGTAAGATGTTAAATGAAAAATGATTCATTATAATTTATTGAATTTTTCTTTTATTCTTATCATGTAACCTAGAATTATATATATATGTATACACATACATACACACACACACACACACACACACCGTGGAACCTTGGATTGCGAGTAACTCAGTTTACGAGTGTTCCGCAAGACAAGCAAAGATTTTTATTAAGTTTTTGTCTTGAAAAACGAGCATGTCTTGGTTTACGAGTGCCGAGGTTTTTGACACCGACACACACACACAAATGCTGGTTCTTTTGTCTTGTTTTTTTTTTTTTTACTTTACAGCAGTGATTCCGTTAGTCTGCGCTCGCGTGAGTGTCATTAGAGAAATTTATTATTTTCTTGTTAAAACAGTGTTTCCGTTGTGTGTGTTTGTTGTGAAACTTAAAAAGCAAGGTGGGGGGAGGGAGGAGGAGTTTTACTGTGTAAGACGAGGCGAGGGAAAAGGCTAATTCCACACACACACACAAATACACGGCGCCTGTGCACACAAACGGAAACACTTATCTGTTGGGATTTATTTAAACTTTTTTTTTAAAGGTAAAGTACAGGTTAATTTGTTTTATTTTTACTTTATATATTGTATTAATTATTTTTCTGTATTTATTTTTTTGGGCTGTGGAACGAATTATTTGAGTTTTCATTATTTCTTATGGGAAAATTTTATTTGGTTTACGAGTGTTTTGGAATACGAGCCCACTTTCTGAACGAATTATGCTCGTAAACCAAGGTTCAACTGTGTGTGTGTGTGTGTGTGTGTTATATATAAAATATAAATATATATTCTTAAATATATATATTAAGAATTTAATTCTTTATCAGGTTATATTACAGAAGCTACGTTGATGCTTCAATTCTGATTGAGATTGTTCAGAGTAGAGATTGCAATATACCATACTTTGCAAAAGTCCCACAGATGATTATGCCGGTGATTAGTATATTGGCGGTGCTGAATGCTGAGTGGTTGGAACAGATGAGAGAGGAAATTAGGTTGCTGCTGAGGTTGGTACATAAATTATTTATTAAATTGTATCTTTAGGTACTTTGCAGCTTGTAACCCAACTTGTTCCCATTTCTTTGATTTAATGTATATTATTAAATTACATTTATTTTAATATGGAGAAATGAGGTTGGGGCTCAAGACTTTTGCACTGTACTGTTTACGTGGACGCTGATTCAGTAAGATTTTAATCAGAATGTAGCTTTGACATACACAAAGTGGTTTTGTCTGCCATGAAGCCTTTAATCTGCTGGAATATAACAGAAGTAGTATAATTTTTTTAAAGGATAGGTTAGTCTTCCTGTCTTTTCTGGTAAGTCCCTCCTTTGCGTGTTATGATTGGGTACAAGAATTCAGTCTCATCTATGATTGGTTAAATGCTTTCCTTCTGTATGTGTAAAACGTGGAGGGAAAAAAAAGTCTATTTAAATTATTTTGGTATTTTCTAATAAAGTGCGCATGAGAAAAGCTGTTCCTGATTTGTTTTTTTTTTCTGTAATGTTGCACGATAACTCCTTATTACACTCTGCGTCAGAGGGAACAGAGCTGAAAGCCATACTGTTTTAAACGATGCAGAGCCTCTATAAGGAAAACAAGATGAGAGAGATATACTGTAGAGAGGGAGAAACGAGACAGAAATGGATGAGTGTTTAGCACACAGATGGGCAGCGTGAAGAGATCGAGAACTTCTCTCGTTAAGCCGTTAATGGCGGGTGAAGAGCTAGTTGACCCCGAACACTTCATTTTTCTCTCCTCTTAGGAGCAGTAGTAACACTTCCCAGAAACTTTCACGGCCCTGTTTTCTCTCACTTTCCTCGATTTTTTTTTTTTGAGTCCAAGACAAGGAGCTGTATTTATTAAGCATCTCGGAGTCAGAGGACTGATCTGCATAAGCATACGGATTAAAGGACACAGCTCATAAATTGAGGCCATGTTCATGTGTATGGTTTGTTTTTGATTTCATTTTACCGCACTATTTAAAAAAAAAAAGAAAGGAAGAAAAACTCCAAATCGCAACCCAAAACAAAACCAGCTTTGAAAACACTCACAATATCACGGAACATAAAAATCAGCACATCGAGCTGTAAAAGAGACAAACATCAAGATAAACAAAGGTTATGTTCACTGCTGATGAGGTGGAACTGCTGCTTAAGCTTACACTTGAATACAAAGCAACAATCTGAGTCACTTTAGCTCAAAGATCGCTGTTAGGTGAAGGACGATTAAGTGGTAAAGCAAGCATTATTATGAACAAGTAATCGGTCTACCAATTAGAAAGGATTTTAAGTTTATATTCTTTTTGGGAAACTCAGCTCTCAAGAACAAGTGTGTATATAAAAAATAATAAGAGGAAGACGAAGAGTTTTTTTTTTTTTTTAAATCTGTGAAGAAAAAGGTTGCTTAAGATTTTTTAAAATAAAATTTTCTGTGCATGGGATGTCTCCATTAAGACGAAAGAAATCTTTGGACAGTGTTTAAGCTGTAAAACAATAAAACAGCTGATCAATGAGACCAGGTGACTTGTTGCTCAAGTACGAGGAGCGTTCACGTCAAACCAGGACTTGAAATTGATGAAATTTCTGGTGAATTGAGGCGTGAATGACATTTACAAAAGACTTGAAGCACAGTACGCTGATGAGCTATTTGCACATGTTTGGCCCTTTAAAAGGAGTTCCTGGGAGGCCAGCATTTCAGACTTGAATCTGGCGACAGTCCGATCATGGCTCCGGCATCCTGAGAAAACTTTCTACCTTGATGATATCCGAGCACTAGTGAAACACTGGGATAAGTGCATTAGTGTAGCAGGGGATTATATAGAGAAATAAAGGGACTTTTTACTCTGTGCTGATTTGAAACACACATGCCATTTAGTCTCCGTACTGGGCTAGGTGACTTTGTTGAAGCGTAATATGTTCTGATTGAACTTACTGTCCAACCAATAAGGTCGTATTTACAGTACATTCTATTACTTGTTTTGAAAACTCATTGGCCTCTTGTACAACTGTGCAATTAGTTTATATAATTGAAATTTTTATAACATTCCCTTTTCTCATAAACGTTTCCTGTAAAATTAATTCTCATTTAATGTTACTTGTAGGAAAAACATCAGTCTGCTTCGCTTCAGTTGCTTGAGGTCCCTGCAGGAAGGTTTGTAACAATAAGGTTTTAATGTAATATTTATTATTATAATAAGAATTATAAGAAAAATAAGGTGCTGTACATACAGTAAAAACAAAGTAAACAAACAAAAAAATAGACCACAAGCTTTAAATGCTTTAAATAATCCAAATAAATAAATCCTTATAACGTTCTTCTGAGGCAGAGTTCACATATTTAAATGTCACTCAAGGTGTTTTACACTTAATGAGGAGAAAATATTAAAAGAAATGAAAGTAAAATAACTGAATGAGAGTAAATGCGTAACGAATAACAAAAATCTGCAGTAAAACAACAGCAGTTAAAACAGTGGTGGTGATTGTTTAATTATTTTGAATATGAACAAAGCTGTTTTTTATTTATTTATTTTTTTAAATTAGCTTAGATTTCCTCACTAGCTACCAGCGAGCTTTCATTTCCTGTGCGTGTCACGTGGAGCTGCAGCGAATGATTGATAAAGCGACAAGCAACATTTTAATTATAACTTTCTCAATTCCATGCAAATGAAGCCTGATAATGAAAATCAACAAATCCAAACTGTCTCCTGGGGGAAATTCCTCAGGCAGGGCGTTTTATATATATATATATTTTTTCTGATATGTTCTCTGCACTTCTGCTGTGTTTACTGTTCTGAACTAGAAGGAAAATATATTTACAACCTCGTACCTCGTAAGTTTTCTAGATTGCAATACAAGTAAGAAAATGCAGAGAAATTAATTTCACTATGTTCTCGTCTCCTGCGCTGAATGAATTTCCTTCCTTCCTTTTATTCCTCCTTCAACTCTTTTTATCAGTCTTTAGCATTCGGGCCTCGTTGCGAGCTGCGGGATGCTCATCGTGCTTGCACGTGGAGGCTGTGGAGCCGAAGCGGAGCGCCATTTATCCTGAGTAAAGCGTCTGTACGTGAGGCCAGCTGGTGCCTGTGGTCTGAAGCTGACCATAATGAGTGTTGCTAGTGAGGAGGTCAGTGTATTAAAAGGCGGTTCTGAGAGAACGTGCCGGTGGTGAGGAGCATGCTGGAACATCACCAGAGCTCATTTATTAGTTTACACTACAGCGCAGTGGTTTAGGCAGCACTGGGTAGCCTGTGTGTGTGTGTGTACGTCTGTATACACCACCATATTTTTACTTTGTTTGATGGTTGAAATGATTAAACTCAAACAAATGTAGGATTAATCAAATCCGCCGGCCTCAAATAGCGACGAGGATAAACCTTGTTTAGGCGTGTGTGAGAGACTAGATGCTCTGTGTTCCCTGCATGTTTACACGGCGTTAACAAGGCGTACTTAATCAGCATGGCCGCGGTTTACTCAGTACCGCGTGTGCGAGTCCCGATTTAGCATTGTGTGTTTAACATATGAGTGTGCTTTCATTTCCACGTTTTATATCTGTGGTATCAGGCATCGAAACTTCCCACGGTCTGAGAATTCACCAGGTGAATTGAATAACATCAATTATCAAATATAGTTGCAAGAAACGATGAGTGGGCCCAAGCACTCTGCACCATCGCCACCCGGCCGCACTAGAAAGTCAATGGGCACAGTGGGCACAGGCCCCATATAAATCCTATAGGAGGAGTACATCCAAATCCATTGGGTATGTTTTGGGAACGACCCAAAATACCTGACTCTAAGTTCAGTAGATCCAGTGACTTGAAATGCCACAGCTATTCAGCTCAATGAGCACTAAGTGATGTTTGAGCATGTTAAGACCCCCCAAAAGCCCCGGATGCTGGGGAACAAAAAAAAATCCTTAAAAGAACAAGAGGGCCCTCACACACTGTCGGCATAGGGCTGATGTCACAGGGCTTGGGCCCTAACTACACACTTGGTGACACCCATGCCCACAGGGACCAAGGACTAGCCTGTCTGGTCTAATCCCGCAGAAAAGTTGTGGGATGCAGCACAAATTGGCAAAAAAGCTCAAGATTGCTAACCTGGTCCCCAAACACCCCAATGGTATGTGCCGGACTAACATGTCCAATCCACAGAGGCCCCACCCTGCAACGTACAGCACCCAAAGGATAATGGCCCAAGGGGTCAGAGCTGCCCAGGTGGCACAACGGGCGAACCCAAAGACTACGTTGTTTGAATGTTGTATCTATGTGTTTGTATACAGTCAAAGGTTTGGACATACCTTTTAATTCAGGTTCAGTGATTTTATTTCATACCTTCTAGGACAAAACTAGATTTTTTTTTTTTTTTCAAAACTATGAAACAAAACTTTATGGGATTATGTAATTAAGCAAAAACAACCGTCAGTTGTTATTTTAAGACATGAAGGTCAGCTGTTCTGGAACAGTTCTTACAAGAACAGTATTGTGGCGAGTGCATTTGCAAAACCCATCATGATGAAACTGTCTCTCTCATGAAGACCTTCCCAGGAAAACAAGATCAAACTGCAAGATCTGCTGCAGAGGAGAAGTTCATTTAGAGTCAACAGCCTCAGAAATCACCAATTAACAACCAGCACCTCAGATTAGAGCCATTATGAAGGATTTATGAACACCGTTGATCTCAGTATCAACTGTTCAAAGGACATTATTGCATGTTCTGGACGTCTTAGGTTTATGCAGACTAAATTTAGCAATTTTTTACATTTTAGTCCCAAAGCTGTACATATTTGACTCGAGCGTTAAGAGTAGAAAGTGAGTATAAGAAGGGAAAGCAGTTCATACACCGGCTAAAGCGAGAGGCAGGAACAGAGGTCAGGACTAGAAACAGAGGGGGAAAGAAGTGAAGCAGAAAAGTGTGAGGAGAGGAAAAAGTCAGAAGAAGCCTGCTGTGATCGAAAACAGGAGAGGGCGGATCAGCTCGACACACACTGAGCTGACAGTGTTCTCTCAGCCTCGCCGCCCGTACTCTGGAAGTCATCATGGCCGCCACGGCCGCTGCACACGTTCCCCTGCCTCGGCTATCAGCTTTTTCCATCTCCGCTGTCAGGCAGGGCGAGCAGCATGTCGCTGCCCTTTCTCTCCATTTCTGTAACTGAACCTGACCCCAGTGCTCGTACCGACGACTCTGAAGCCCGCTAATACAGCTCTGGCTCCTAAGAAATAAAAAAAAATCCCTATACATTCCATTGTTTTTGTTGTTTCAGTGAATTAAACTAAAAATGTTTCTGAAAGAAAAGTAATTCTTAAAGAGTAGTAGTGTTTTCATCAAAAAATTTGGATTCAGGGTCATCTCTGAGGTAATTAATTTCAGAAATTCTTGTTTGTATGTCTTTGATGTCCTGTACCATGTTTTCTGCTCAAGTCAGAGCAGAGAACAATACACACACACACACACACACACACACACACACACACGGAAACATAAGGATATGCAGGAGCTATGAATGTTATGTATTGAGGAGTGGCCCTGAATCTTCAGCTCTTCTCCCCTCATCTTTAGACACAACAGGAAGTGACTCACTGCCGCTGTTAGTTTGTGTGGTGCCAATCATTTCTAACCCCCAAAAAAAATATTAAGAAAATTTCAGTTATAGTTTTAATGCAGACCTACACCAGAAAAAGAGCTTCTTTAAGGGTGAATTTTATAATTAAGCGTTCATATTGATTTGTAGGGTGCCAATATTTTCAGTGTTTTGTCAGGTGGAATTCAACAAAATGCAAGATTTTGAAGGGTTTCTTTGGTCGTGAGCGGGTTTACCTTCCTCTAAAGAGTTGTGCAGAATGGCATCGGAAGTCGACCAAAAGTTTGGCACTACGCTAAAAAGAACAAATAAACTTTAGCATTTTTGCTTCCATCATTTAATCTTGTTTGATGTATTTAAACATTTATGAGTGAATATGAAAAGTGGAAAATATGTAGGGCATTTTTGTTAGTTTTTTTTATTTTTAAAGTACAGTGGAACCTCGGATTGTGAGTAACGTGGTTTACGAGTGTTCTGCAAACCGAGCAAAGATTTTTAATACATTTTTATTCCGAAACTGAGCAAGTATTATTTTACGAGCGCTGAGTATGATGTACTCTGCTCGACTCTTATGAGTGTGCGCGCGCAGTTTGACACCAACACACACACACACACACGGCGCCTGCACACACCAACGGAAACACTTTTATTTGTACTTTTTTTAAAGGTAAAGTGCAGATTAATTTGCTTTATTTTTATTTTGTAGATTGTATTAATTATTTTGATGTATTTCTTTTTTGGGGCTGTGGAACGAATTATTTGAGTTTTCTTTATTTCTTATGGGAAATGATGATTTGGTTTACAAGTGTTTTGGAATACGAGCCCACTTCCTGAACGAATTATGCTCATAATCCAAGGTTCCACTGTACTTTGAGAGTGGATGAAATTATTGACAGTGGAATTATTTTTCCCCCTCTACACAGACAGGAAGCGCTCCTGGCGGCCATCAGCGAGAAGGACGCCAACATCGCCCTTCTGGAGCTGTCCTCCTCTAAAAAGAAGAAGACTCAGGATGAAGTGGCTCTGCTGAAGAGGGAGAAAGACCGACTGGTGCATCAGCTCAAACAGCAGGTAAGGATCTCACACTCCAGAAACTGAGATCGTCTGCAATCTGGCAAACGATGAGCTGAAACCGAGAGATAAAGTCCGAGTCTGAAGTTCATTTGCAGGAGTGTTCGCTGATAAGTTCACAGGTTACTCTGTAACTCTTGGGAAGTGTTCATAAACCCACTTTCGACAGGTTCGTCTTCCAACTGATTATCGTTCAAGCGCTAATTAGGAAAGAAAATGAACAGCTTGAAATCGAAGCGGAGAGGAATAGACCATAGATTAGAGCACGCTAATATGATACAGATGTACGACATTCACCTCCTTCTCAGGTCCCAATAAACCCTCAGCAGAGTATCTCTCTCTCTCTCTCTCTCTCTCGCACACACACACACACACACACACACACACACACACTCGACCATCATGCCCACAAGACTAGACCTAGAGCTTAAGTATCTTATCTTATTGATTATCTGTGTATTTTAGTGTCATTTAAAGTATGATTAGTAATCCTTTATACACTTACCTTCCTATTAATAGACTGACTTTATTTCACTTAATACAGACATTGAAGATTACAAGATACCACTTTAATTGCATTATTTGGTTAAATTCTGTCCATCAATCTATCCATCTACTCTTTTGGCTAGCCTTTGTATTTTTATTCAAATTCTATTGTTATTATTATTATTATTATTATTATTAATAAATACACTGCCTGGGCCAAAAAAAGGAAGTCATCTGTATTTAACAAAACAAATAGTTAAGAGCCTTTAGAAGACACATCCTGTGGTCGTGCCAAAGATGTTACTCCATTTCTAATTATTGTTCTACATCAAGCAAAGAAAACAACTAAAGGCATTGCTGTAACTACTAACATTGGGTTAAGAAACAAGTGATTAAAACCTGGAAGGATGGAGCTGAACCATCATCTTTGAGGAAGAAATGTGGTCGGACAAACATCCTGAATGAGCATGATGGGAGATCATTAAACGCTTTTGGAGAAATCATGTCAGAAAAACCACCGGTAGAACACATGACCTGTGTTTAATGGTAAAAGTAAGAGCACAATGCGAAGAGAACGCAAGGGATTGGAACTAAACAGCTGTGTAGCCTTAAGAAAAAGGCTTCAGTTTGCTAGGGAGTGTAAAGAACAGACTGTGGAGTGATGGAAAAAGGTCATGTGGTCTAATGAGTTCAGATGTACCCCGTTCCAGAGTGATGAGCGCAACAGGGTGAGAAGAGAGGCGGATGAGGTGATGCACCCGTCATGAGCAGAGTTACGATCCGAGGTTACTTCTGATTCATCAGGCTCAAAATGTGAAAGAGTGGCTCAGGGAGCATGAGACGTCTTTTTTACACATGCATTGGCCACCACAGATCTTCAGCTTATTGAGACTTCTTGGGATGTTCTGGAGAAGACTTTGTAACTCTCCCATCATCAATACAAGACCTTCGACAGAACTGAATGTTGTGACCCTGTATGAGCTTATCGAAAGGATGCAATTAACCTTTTCATTTTAAAATACTGTTGGAGTTGTGTGATTAAATCAATCATGCAATTTAAATCCATCTTTTCTTAGTTGATTCAAATCATTGAATGCATGAGTCAGTTTTTGATTAATCATCTATTCACAGGTTTTAAAATAACAAAATAAACTTACAACTTAAACTTGGTTATCTTTGAATCATCTAAAACTCAACAATTCCTTCCAACAAATTTTTAGAGAAAACGCTTTATGGTTCTTTTGTCTAATATTTGCGTTTTAAATGATTATCACGTCTTCTTCTTTTAAGTTTATGTACGGTTGGTGCAATACCACCCCTTTAATTGACTGGAGCAGAAAAATGGCATTAGATGCCAAATGATTATCGCTTTGTGCGAGATATGATGTTTAAAGAATCGACAAACAGCACCTCTTTGTTTATTAGATACTTATAGCAGTTTGTAAAAGATCAAAACCTGTCAAAAAGAGTCAGTGCATAAAAATCCAATCAAATCGACAGTTTAACTCTGATTCACATATTTATTAAAGCAGATGTTTTTTCAAATCAGATGCACAGAAATATTCCATATCCCAAGGGTTTCTTAGATAATAATCTCGCTGAATGTGTCGCATGTTGTATCTATGGTTATAATCTTGTTACAAAAGTACCTTTCATCAAATTTAATATCATTTTATGTCCAATCATTCACACAGAAGACATTACTCCTACAGTACACTCAATACAGTAGCAGTTGCAACTTTCAGAGTCTGGGTTTTAGAAATGGCACAGTTCAACTATCAGTCAATACCAATACACTGTTTTTCCTTCAAAAGTAAAAAAAAAAAACTAAACTTAATCCAAAGCACAAAACTCCAAAACACGAGTAGAAAATGCCATGCCTTACACAAAACCACGATCGTGTTTATTCAGTTACACTCTTTACACAAAAAATGACTTGTATTTCAAACATAATTAAGCATAAAGCATAAATATAATAAAAATCAACCCTAACAAAAGTATAATCATGTCTTTTTATATGTAAACGTTCCCTGTTCCAATAAGAGAAATCCAATAAATCCTCTTCCAGTAAAATAAATTCACTTTTCCGTTCTTGTCCTGTTACAGAATTGGATCGAGTTCATTCTTCTCTCTCTCTCTCTCTCTCTCTCTCATTTTGTCCTGCACCTACCCTTGGTATTTTTAACCAGTGCCAGAGTGTGTGTGTGTGTGTGTGTGTGTGTGTGTGGTGCTGCCTAAAACCATGCCCTTGATGCACTCTGGTGCAAAAATATGTTTTTGTGTGCTTGTCCAGCATACATAAAAGAGCGCTTTTGTTAACGTGATTAGAGCGGCACCGCCAAGTGGTCTGGTGTGTGTGTGTGAGTGTGTAAAAATAGATCCTAGTTGGACTCCCATTAGAAAGAATGCTCTAGGCTAATGATCAATTGCCATGCTTAAAATAGAAGTCTACTAATAGAACTACCTAATAACCTGCTGTGACCCCCATCTGCCTTTTAGTTGACCCCTATGTGGGGTCATGACCCGAGGTCGGAGAACCTGCGACCTATAAGATCTCTATCTTTTTTTGCTGTTGTTGTTTGTTTTGTTAAGTAGAACAGAAAGGGACGGTGCTTACTCTTATATTTCACTCTCGTAAAAATCGTACGCTCGAATTACAGGATAAAACCAGAGAGTACATTTGCAACTTTAAACCTCAAGTGGTGTACTTTTAAACCGTTCACCCGTCACAAGATTTACCTTTTAGTAACAATTGAGTCGAGTGTAACTTGGTCACAATACAAGCCTACGTGAGTCACAGCTTCCTGACGGTACTGATAAAGTCCTGGTGCTGCTGCTAAATCATGAAAGCTTTTCCCTTTTACTGGTCTTTAAATCTCTCATTCATTCATTGTGGAATAATTACAGCGCCAAGTCTGACGGTCGCTTCGGCTTATTCATGTCACCTTCTATCGCGCGGTTCACCTTTATAAAAAATGTTGAAAAAAGGCGGTCCTGGCTTCCAGCCCGCGCAGTCCCTCCCACCTGCAAGAAGACGTCCATGAAATATCTGCGATATAAAACGTCCCGTCCCGTCTTTGCCCCTTACACACGGCGAAGAAGCTGCATTAATCCTGAGCATTACAGAGAAGCCCGATGCAGCTCATTAATCATTCTCCAGGCCCCTCCTGTTCGTTTCTGACATCTTTATGACACCCCAGTGGCCGCGCGGGTCTCTCAGGCTGCACAGTGGTCTTTCTGTCTCACGTGTGAGGTGTGGGATGGTTAGTGTGGTCTGCATCGTAATGCTCAGCCCCGGTCTGATGGATCACAGCAGAGACTTCCTGGCTTTTCCCATGTTAACTGTATGTCAGCATACCGTGTGTGTGTGTGTGTGTACAGTGGGGATTTCAGGTTTCTTATATCAGTAGTCGTTTCAGGGTTCCATGCGAGTGTTTGGTTTGTGTTCGCTATATACGTTCTCAAGAGCAGCTAAACGCTTCATGTGACCGGTGTGTGTTGCGTGAGCTGTGAGGAATGTGTGTATGGCAGCGTGCGTGTTTAATGGACTGTGGCTGATCTGACGCGGTTCGGCGAGAAAGAGGAATGGGAGCGGTGTTGATCTATGACTCCAAGACCGCTTTTTTTTTTCTTTTTTCTTTTTAAGCCGAAGTGGCATTCGAACCCTATGAAACCGCTGCTTCAAAAAATAAGCCGATAGTAAAATATCAAAACATGAAATCCATTAATAGAGTGGCTGCTAAACACTTACGCTGAGGTCGTGTCAGTTTTGAAGATGTCAGGAGATACAGGAGAGTAAAATGAACAGAATGGAGTGGAATGTTTTGGAAAGAATTGCAACGGAATGAAATAAAACCGAATGGAATGGAAAATACTGAGGTCGAATAAAAACAAGACTAGGACGGAACTGGATCGAATGGAATGAATTGAAATTGGATAGACGTGAATGGAATGAAAACGGGGAGTGTGAAAATAATCCGCACTCTGACTGTAGAATTTATTTGAATTAACGTTTAGAAAAGACAAATGCATCATTTTTTTTTTTTTTTCTCGTTAGAAATGTTGACGTCTGAGCTGCGAGCCACGAGTGCACCGCTGTCTTCACTTCTTCATCAGAATTGAATCTTTGTTCTCGTAGAGCTGCTTTCAGGGGACCGGACAGGTGAAAGTATGGAGTGAGATCAGGACTATAAAGAGGATGATTTAACATCCCAAAACCAGGTTTTCACAGTTCATCAGCTTTTCAAGAAAGCGTCACACTGTAACAAGCACTGTTGATTGTTGTTGTTCCAATACTTCTGGTCCTTGAGAATCCCAGAAAACTGTAAGCATTGATGAATTTCCATGATTGACTTTTGAATTTTTTTCTCGGTCGGTGATTGAGGATGTTTCCGTTCCAGACACTGCCGTTTACTCTCAGTTTCGTAGTGATGAATCCGTGTCTCGTCACCTGGAATGATTCACTTTATTCAGAAACTCTCATCTTCCTTAGAGTATCGCTCCAAGTTGTGTTTGCAGAAATCCAAACTCTTCCGTTTACGCTCTTCCGCGTGTTATTTCGGCACCGGGTTCACCCTCGGACTATAAAAACAAACAAATCACCAGTGGGGCATCCTTTTTTGCTCGATTCAAATGAACTGATGTAACACGTTCACACCTGCACAGCAGTGGCTAGGTAAACGGTAGCTTTGAACAGAAAGCGCAGGTAATGGAAGGAGCCAATAGAATATAATTTTAATATAATATTTTGACTCGCTCTTGTACATTAGAGCATGGCGAACAACTTTTCTTCACGTATCCCAGATTGTTATTCAACTTGGGTCAGAGTACGGCGTCAGCTATGATACATTGCTTCTGCAGGTATCGGAGAGGAGCAAGGTCCCGACAGTGGTGCTGAGACTCGAACCCCCAACCCTCTGATCAGGAACCCAGAACATTGATCGTTGGATGGAATAAAACAAGTATTAATTACCAGAATGGATCTGTATAAAATACGACGGAGTAGATTGAACTTATTGTAGTAAAACAAAATCGAGTGGAATAAAATGGAATGCAAAGAATTGAACTCGGTGTCGGAGCAGATCAGAATGGATGGAGCTGGACAGAACAGAATGAATTACACAAAACACACTGGAACAGAATAACACACTGTAGAAAGGAAATGTAACAGGTTGGAGCAGCCTGTTGTCATCGTACAATCAGACCGAGTTGTGACGCCTGATAAAATATTTAAAAAATGAATGAATAAATGAATGAAACATGAACCTAAACCAGTGAATACAAGGAGTCTGGTATAAGTAATACTTTATATTGACTGGACTGTGAAGAATGCTTCATGTACATTGCTCAAATACATAGTAGGTCAGTAAATCCTTGGGTTCATTGGTGCGATATTTAAATTACGTTGGGTGTTCGAGTCAAGCCGGGACTTAAAAGGCTTAAAAGCACGTACGGTGATGAAAAACATTTGAAAGGATTTCAAGGCCGCTGTTCTTTTGTGAACGAGTTGGACCGCCTGATCCTTCAAAATCGACAGATAACTTCTCGCCAAAATTCTGTCGTTTTTCAATTTCATGAAAATATAAAAGAAATAAAGTACTGTATAACCCCCACACAGATTCATACTGCATCATAAAGAGAGGCAAGAAATCATAGCCTTCGGTCTTCAGGCTTTTATATTTTCATTGTTGTACCTAATGACCACTTGCACTCCGTTTCCATCCACATGGTAAGGAAGTGGCTTTAAATGATTCAGACCAATTACTGTTTGTGGGGCTCTCGAGACAATGTTAATAAGTCCAGTTATATTCAACCTCAGATTGAGCACAAATTACAGAAGGAGGTTAGTAATTACATCCTGTCAGAAGTTCAGTTCCTCACTTATCTGCTGCCATGCATTAGACTGGCTGGACATTATTGTTGTTGTTGTAAAGCTCCGTCAAAATGCCACAGTGGAGATGACGGTTGTTATTTTTTCATTTTATTTTTTTTTTTCTTCAGCAAAGCCATGGTTTGGGCACCCGCTGGCAGAATAAAAGCATTTTGTCTCGGAGAAAGCCGCAGAAAACATTAAATGTTGAAATGCCCTAATGGTGCCAAGGCTGCCACACAGCAGAGAGGGAAAAGCGAGTGTGGAAAAGTAAAAGTGTGTGTGTCCAATTGCTTTAGTATTGCTCCCGAGAGAGAAAGAGCTGTCCGTGTTTGAAAGCATCCTTTTATTGGGCTGAAAATGCAGGCGTTTTGGTGCATGGGCAGGGCTGCAGGCGCCTCGTGGCCCAGCTGCGGCCAAACTGAGCCGAGTCCTTAAATTAGTGCACAAGGAGCCTGGAGGGAATGACC
Organism: Clarias batrachus; assembly: GCA_003987875.1. Lineage (NCBI taxonomy): Eukaryota > Metazoa > Chordata > Actinopteri > Siluriformes > Clariidae > Clarias > Clarias batrachus. The sequence goes on along the minus strand of QMIH01001158.1, from coordinate 86,449 downwards.
GGGGAGAATGAAGGTGGGGAGAAAAGAAAAGCAGCAAGCGTAGAAAAAGGGGGAAAAACAGGGCAAAATAAAAACAGCAAATTTTGGATTCATTAGGGAGTTTGTTGGGTTAGAGGCCTGAGGCTGATCCAGCAGCAGCGAGCCTGAGCCCTGGGGCTTTCAAAGCCATCCGTGCCGGATTTGTCTTGGACTCGGGGCAAATCTCGCTGCTCATTTTGGGGGGCCAAAAAAGAGCTGCTGTTTTCGGAACATGCAGACCTCAAAACACCAGCAGCGAAATGACTGTTTGTGCAAATGTCCAACGTGTGGCTTGAGTGTTGTGGAGATTTTCCATTCAGCTCCTTTCATAGTGGACCCAAGCAATGATCTGATTAGTTCTTCAAACGCAACTGCTTGTAGTTTGCTTTTAACAAATTCACAGCCCAAGAACTCTAGACGTTGTTGTTTTACAGCTGTAATGTTGTGAACGTTCCCTGTTGCACCGTTTTCCTACTATTTAATCGAATGATCCTTGTTTAATTGGCATTACCAAGTAAACATAAACGAAAGGCCTGTCGTTTGACACACGATTCAACTGACGTGAAAATTCTGATCTTGAAATCATTATTGACGATGGCGGTGAATTCAAATTTCAGAGTTGCAGCTTTAACGGAAACCTTCACCCAAAAAAAAAAAAGAAAACCCACAGGAAACCGTTTTATACTGAAATGTTTGTGATGTCTTGAGCGATTCTGGTGCCAGTTTGTTAGTCAGTGCTGCATTGTAACAGTTGTCTGCCATGCTGATGTCATAGGAATATTACAGTGGACTTTACTAGAGTGTCTGCTTGGTCTCGATCCACCCGAGCATTCTGCGTCCTGGGCAGCCGCCAATTTATTCATTCGAGTTTGGTGTCTATAAAACTATGAATGCTAGACGTGTTATACGTTCTGGTGTTCCAAGCACAGGTGACAATAATCCCCGCTCAGTCTGACCGACACTGCAGATCCTGGTGGAAACTGAACCTGTACGGTACACTGGTCTGTTCAGTACCGCTAACCTGAGGTACTGCGCTTGGTGTTGCTCTGTATACTACGGTACGTTGTTTTTACATGGTATCCCCTCTTTTATTTTAATCCCCTGAACATTAGTTGCAGTGGAAAGATGTCAAGCCTGTTATTTTGTAACTGCAAAATACCTTTTGGATCGGCACTGCATCCAGTTGCTGGGGATTGAAATCGGGTCTTCTGCATGGCTCGCAAGAAACCTACCAATGCCCTATAATACTCAAGTAAAAGCACTTACCTAAAAATGAACTGCAGTACTGAAGTAGACGTTCTAAAATCTAAAAATAAATATATATATTGAAAGAATAAATAAATAAATAAGTAAATAAAGTGACAATTCCTTGGCTGGGTTGAGATGTTTTACACATTCATGACACCTTCTGGGCACTTGCACTAAAAATAAAATGTTTTAGGGCAATTTATAAAAAATGTTATAACTTAATATAAAAATGATATTAATAATTTGCCTCTGTGAATTCACCGCATAACATTTTAGACAAAGGACATTACAGCTTGGATGTTGAATAAGTTTCAGCGTTGGTGAGTTTGATGAATATAAAGTAGAAACCACATTACAGGAACCACTGCCCATTTTCACTCCCCCAAACTCTCTCTCTTGCCCGCCAGGGTGGCCAGATCATGTCAACAGTAAGGCTAGGCAGGATTGATTAAAAATTGGATTAAATAATAACATAGAAATCAATCACTTTGATGTACTAACTGAGCTGCATTTTATAATGAATTTTATTACAGTGGAACCTCGGATTGCGAGTAACGTGGTTTACGAGTGTTCCGCAAACCAAGCAAAGATTTTTAATAAATTTTTAATGAGAAACCGAGCAAGTATTAGTTTACGAGCGCCGAGTATCATGTATCACRCATGCGACTCTTATTTTGACAGAGCGTCACTCTCTCACCTTCCCGGTGTTTCCGCTGTGTTTATGCTTTTGTTGTGAAACTTAAAAAGTGATTCCGTTAGTATGCGCTCGTGCCAGTGTCAGAGAGATTTCTTTTTTTTTTTCCTGTTAAAACGGTGTTTCCGTTGTGTGCGTGTTTGTTTGTTGTGAAACTTAAAAAGCGAGGTGGGGAGAGGGAGGAGGAGTGTTACTGTGTAAAACGAGACGAGGGAAGGGGCTAAGTCCACACACACACGGCGCCTGCGCGCACCAACGGAAACCCTTATCTGTCGGGATTTATTTGTACTTTTTTTAAAAGGTAAAGTGCAGATTAATTTGTTTTATTTTCATTTTATAGATTGTATTAATTATTTTTATGTATTTCTATTTTGGGGCTGTGGAACGAATAATTTGAGTTTTCATTATTTCTTATGGGAAATGATGATTTGGTTTACAAGTGTTTTGGAACACGAGCCCACTTCCGGGACGAATTATGCTCGTAATCTAAGGTTCTACTGTATTTAATTTCTATAAACTAGGCCTGGTGGAATCGCTTTGTTCCCGTCCTCCTCGCATGGGGTAGCTTAGGCCACACTATGGTATAAGTGACAGCATAAAGTCTTCTGTTTAAATTAGAGAATCTGTTTGCTTTTGAAAAGTAATGAGTCTCTATTTAAAATGTACTGAGTAAATGCGCATGTTTTTCATGAAAGAAATTTAGTGAGTAGAAGTGCAACGTATCACATACAGAGAATAATCAAGTAAAGTACAGATGCATGGAATAAAAGGCTTAAGTACAGGAACAAACTATTCCTTCTTTGTTGCTCGCCATCTTTCACTATATTAAAAAGCAAATTCTAAGTACTGTATTTAAAATGCACATTTTCCCCGTAGTGTCTAGCAGAAGGAACCAATTCGCCAGCCTTCTGTTTGTTAGTTTCACATCCATACACTTTTCGGTTTATTTTTATTTAATTTCACTGCTAATCACGTTTATTTATTTAGATCAGTGTTCAGATTACTGTCAGGGTGAGAATCATAACTTGAGTCATCAATGTGGTGAGAATGACCGCCTCTGGTCACATGACCACAAACTCTCTACAGAAGGTGAAAAAGTAAATCGTGGTCAAACATAGCGGATAACTATCTGGTGTTGCTTCTTTCTTCACTCGCCATTTTCCAGGGACGTCCAACATCATATTAATGAAAACGTCAGCGTCAAGTTGAAATGGACTCGTTTCAGTGCAACGACCTTAAAAGGTCAACTCAAACATTCCATCACAAAATAAATCATGAATGTTAAAGATTAGGACGCACATCAATCAGGGTGGAATTCCCCCTTTAATGCTCCGCTGTCCGTGCTGTACGTCAAGAGTCTTAAAATGCAGCACTTGGCCACAAAGGTAGGTTAAAAAAAAAAAAAAAAATGTTGACATGTTTTATAGGCAACACTGCGACATGACGTTTCATACAGCAAACACTAATGATGATTAAGTATAACATTTCCTTAGGCTCAGCAGAATAGAATAATATCGTGGATTATTGAATTCATATTTGATAAATAAAGTCTGATTTAATGTGCAGGATTATGGGTTACACTATGCTGGTGGCTCAGTAGTAAGTGTTTCACCTGCCACGTGAACGGCCCGGGTTCGATCCCCAGGCCGGCTTATGGTGTTTTAATCTCTCAATTTGATCCAAACTTTGATTGGGACAAAGTTCTCGACCTACCTGTCGATTTTCGTTCCCCACCCTCGATGTATGGGGTAAATATGATCGAAACATGAAATGGCAGAAAGGGTTTTCTCAGGAGGGTACTGTAGCTGGCTTCTCCCTTAGAGATAGGATGAGAAGCTAAGTTATCCGTGAGCGTCTCGGAGTAGAACTGTTGCTATATCGGGTGGAAATGAGCCAGCTGAAGTGGTTCGGATGCCACACTGTCCCAGGAATGCCTCAGGATCTCTTAGTCAGAGCTGTTTGAGGTGGTGGCAGAGGAAAGGAACGTTTGGGGTTCCCTGCCTGAACTTCTACCCCCATGACCCGACTTCAGATAAAGTAGTCAACGATGGATGGATATGAATGTTTTAAATTCCTCATAGTTCCAGTGAAGCTTTACATCTGCATCTTCACATCCAGTTTCAGGAGGAAGCTTTTCTTCACTCAAAGATTTTCTTTTTTTTTTTTTTGAGTTTGCTTTAGAACGAAGTGTTATACTTAATGATTGAAAAATGTTCTTGCTTGTATGACATAACAGCAGCACTCTTAGCTCTGTAGAGGAAACACTTAGCTATAACTCAAAGAGCTTAGGTTACTAATTACTTTAAAACTTACCCTTGTAAAAAACGTTAATGGTACTGAGAAATCTCCTGCAGTCCATTTTTGCACCTAGTTTTGGTCTACTTTAGACAATTGATGCACTTTCATAGTGTTCCCCTTTCTTCACCTGCATTCTGTTACTCGCAGTACATCTGTTCTTCAGTGAGTCAGTTCTCGTTCTCACCCAAAGTCTTCCACGCTCCAGAGTGCCATCTTCCTGCTTTCAATGCACTCAATCTGTCCGTCTTGTTAATGCACACAGACAAATTGCTTTCTGTTTCTCTTTTGGCCCCTATCCCTCATTTTCCCCTTCTCTAATGCATTTACATGTCTGGGGTTTGGTATTTATTCGTTATTTAACTGCCTGTTTCCCATCCGTTTCGAATGGAAGGGCAGTTTTTTTTTCTTTTTTTTCGGGGATTAAGTGAAAAACCCGCTTTGCTTAGGTCACTCTGCAAAGCTTGCAGATTTAGCTTGTCAGAAAGTGCAGCTGAACAGAAACTGGTTTAAAGAAACGGGTTAAAAAAAAAAAAAGACTATTATGTATACTGTATATTGCGTCCCTTTTTCTGTCGTACGCACCTGAGCTGAGACACTTTAAAAGGGACCTTTTAAGAGAGACAACAAGGATTAATAAAAAAAACGAATAAAAATACTTTCCCAGACAAGTTGAGCTCGTTTACGCACCCTTCTTTTCTACAGCCACTACCTCACTCATTTACTAATAAGCAGGATAAGTACCTCCATTCATATGTCCACTTCTTGTGGTGGCCCATTATGGCTCCATGGAACACTGAAATCCAGACGTAAACATGAAGACGGCAGACGAAGCCATTTAAAACATCATAACGCTTACGCAATAAGCTTAATAATGGCATAATAATAAAAATAATAAGTAAAGAAATAATAATGACAAATATTGTTACCATGAATAGGTCCAGAGGGTTCAGTTTGACGGGAATAAAAGAGCACGCTTCATCGGTTTAAGACCAGTATTAAAGATTTTATTACAGAAGAGTTTTCTGTAATAATTCGTTGTGTACGGAAATAGCTTGAGCCACCCGTCTAGTTGTTCGTTCTCTAGGTCAGGGGTTCTGTTCAAATGTCAAATAAGTTCATAAACTTCATGTGAACATAATCTGATGGAAATATTCAAAGAAATATGAGCAGTGATGTAGAAACTTTTATAGTATGCATTATTATTCCTTCTATTACCAACCGAAAAAAAAATGTATACACACTTCAGGAAAAGAAAAATAGTTGTATATTATATTAATATAATATTCATAATATCATCATCTATATCAATAATTAACACACAGCAATACATTTAGGGTTAAAATATTTATACTCAAGTGTGAATACCTGATTTATTTATTTTTTTGCAGACATAAATAAAAAAATAAAATAATATTTGACATGTATTTTTTTTCTGGTTTTATTAAATAATTTGCTCCCTCTGCACCATGTGTATAGTGAATAGTTTGGAGCAAGCCATCTGCATGATTATAGAGGATGCAAATGCAAAAATATACATCATAAATTGGTATATTACCATGGCAATAATAAACCAAAAAAAATTAAGAATTAATTACAAAAAAAAAATTTATAGTCAAAACAATCATGATACTTTGACCAAAAAAAAAAACTTGATTCTTAAAGCTATTATTCTCATTTAATGGCTGTAGCGTTGTCCTGATTTGCACTCACAGGTCTCTCAGGTCTTTATGCGCATTTCATTATTCTTCTATGTGGAATATTCCGTCTTGATCCTCTCCCTCTCTCATACACACGTAAGTAATTACATGGTCCGAGCACAAGGTCAACCTCTTGAGTGTCCCTGGAGCAATTAGGGGTTAAGTACCTTGCTAACAGGTCCAGCCGTGGTCAGACATGACGGTGGCTCTGGTGACCCCTCAGTTACAGACTTAACCCCTCCATCAACCCCTGCCAATGCTGGGACCTCGATATCCAGTCGTTTAAGCACATCCTTTACCCGCTGATCTGCCACAGCTTCCGTTGTTGAATTACTGCTCCGGTTTGCATAATTACGGTGCTTATTAGACACTCTTCCTCACGTGAGTGAGTAGTGGAAGATGGGGGGAGCAGGGAAGGAATTTTAATCGAGGTCATGAACCCTGTAGGGGTCACGGAATACCGCGGCGGGGTCAGATGTCTCCCTGCGCATAAGAAAGGCTCTTGTTAAGATGCTGTTTTGACCCTTATTATGTGATTAACCTTTTTATCATTGGAAAGTTTGTGAAGTAATGAATAAGCACATTTTCAGATTTGTATTTTATTTCAGCATGTTTTTGTTTTGTTTTGTTTTTTCAACCTGAATGATCCATGATGAGGAGAAAATGCTGCGGGGGGGGGAGTCAAGCGATTAGATTAAATATGAAAGCCTAAGTTCTTGAGGTAAGACAGAAACCAGAGACCTGTGGGCAAAGTTCCTGCCAGCCGCTATCACCGTTCTGAATGGAGAATATAAACAAGGGCTTGATGTATGCTGAAAGGTAGAGATCCAGCCCGAGAATGAAAGAAGGGCCAGGAATAATGTTTCTATACCACACATTGGTCTCAGTCCAAGGCTTTGGGTCACCGTGCTTTCACCGAGGAAATATGAGGAAACCGGAGCGATTGTGGATGATATATACTGAATGTTTATCTTCTCACCGCTTTATTCTACCAACTTCGTATCAGTGCTTGCTTCCTGTCAAAGCAGAGTGAATCGGGCCGAACCAACATAAACACACAAAGCCACAGAGACAGGCATCTGGTTTCCTGTAAATTGCGTTATATATTGACATACGAGGCTCCTGCAACCCAACAGTTAGCCGGAGTCTAGCTATCTCCTTGTGAACTTTCCCCCGAATTCCTCCGTAATCTTTGCTCGTATACACTCCGTAGCCTGGGGAGAACGGCTAACGTAACCCTTCATTTGGGAAGATTTTATTTCTTCACCCGTCTCTGTCTATTCAATCCTTCTCTCCCACATCCATTATCCCTGCCCGGGTCCAGAGCGCGGCTCGTACGTGACCAGCCGCTCTGCCAAAATACAGCGTGCATGATGTCGTACTACAACGGACCATTGACCGAGATCAAAGGTCACATGTGTATATTTGTAACAATTTGTCTCCTGACCATGACCTCACCATGGTTTGGCCCATTACTAAAGGGGCACGCTGTGTTGTGTTCACCCACCCACACATCCACACACCCACTTCCTTTTCCTGAGCAGAATCAATATACCGAGCCTCACCTGTTTCCAAAACACGGAAATGAAGTAGAGAGTTATGTGGAGTTCAGGTGCAGGTCCATTTGAAACTTAATTTCTCTTATAATAGTGGAAAGAGGCTCCTCTCCTCTGAGAGCGTTATCTGGAGGTCACGCAAACCATAACGGTAGGTGGATAATGGATGCTAACAGATGGTATCCCGTAGCCCCGTCTGGTGTCTGCACTCAGTTTCAAAACCCTGTTATTAAAAAATAATAAATAAATAGAATTGTCCTTGGGAGACAGTTTTTCAGTTTAACCTTGAAAAATACTTTGTAAGTAAATAAACATTTTTTAACCACTAAAAATGTCTAGAGATGTTTTCAAATATCCATAATGCTTCTGCAGGACTGATGTGTATCTGTATACTGGAAGCAAGGTTTCTATTTGTATCGTTTAAAGGCGCTAATGCAAATCGAACCTAAAGCCTGTTTAGCAGTTTTATTGCAAAAAAATACGTTATTGTTATTATTTTAGGCAGCATAGTGGTTTCGTGGTTAGCAATGTCACCTTGCACCTCTAGTTGCTGGGTTTGATTCCCGCCTCTGTTTGCATGGAGTGTGCATGTCCCCATGCTTGGTGGGTTTCCTCGGGGTACCCAGGTTTCCTCCGACAATATAAAGTATAAAATATTTTGCTTACACCTCCAGTCTGCATGATCTAGACTGGTGCAGCAAGCCGAGTCTGAAATAATAAGAACTCGCCCTGCCAGCTTCGTATGTGTGGCTGTTGCAAAAATAATGTTTATCGATGCTTTGCATCATCCTAGCAGACTTCAAGAAGAGCGTGGAAGCAATGCTCACACACTCAGATTTGTAATACAATTTCTCACTGTGACGAAGCGACAAAACTTTCAGTTGCAATGGCATTAAAGGTCCCATATTTGACTATTTCTTTAACATGTTTCACGTTTCAAACATGTCTATGTAAATGAGCTACTGGAGCCTAGCCTAGGCGACTTGGGGCACGAGAAGGGATACACCCTAAACAGAGTACCAATCCACACCTACTTTGAGCAAATTAGGAACTCTAATTAACCCAATCTTCATGTCTTCAGACTGTGAGAGGAAACCGGAGGAAGCCAACCAAGCATGGGGAGAACATGCAAACTCCACACTCGCGTGAGGCCACAGTGCTAACCACTACGCCACCTTGTCACCATTTTAGTATTTTCTCTAAATGTTATATTTTTAATTCGCCAGTAATATCAGACAAAGTTCTTGACACTGTAAAGCCGGGCTTCAATCGAATGACCAGGTGATCAGTAAACGTTTCAGTGAAATGAGACTGTGCTTCTCCACTAGAATTAGCATTTCCTTTCACTGTACATGTTCTGGACGTCAGAACCGGTTTTTTCGGAAACCGAGCAAGTATTATATCATGCATGCGACTCTTATTTTGACACTGAGCGTCACTCTCTCACCTCCCCCCCTCTCCCCACGGCTTCGCAAACGCACAGAAACTCTGCTCGTCTCTTATGAGTGTGCGCGCGCAATTTGACACCGACACACACAGACAGACGCTCTCTCACCTTTTCACCCACTCCCCAGCTTCACAAACACACAGAAACTTGCCTTTTTTTTTAAAAGGTAAAGTGCAGATTAATTTGTTTTATTTTCATTTTATAGATTGTATTAATTATTTTTATGTATTTATTTTTTGGGGCTGTGGAACGAATAATTTGAGTTTTCATTATTTCTTATGGGAAATGATTTGGTTTACGAGTGTTTTGAAATACGAGCCCACTTCCAGAACGAATTATGCTCGTAATTCAAGGTTCCGCTGTATACCTAAGCGGAGACGTGTGGGTCCTCGACATGCCACTATGTCGTATCTGCACATGTGTTTTGGATCGTACTTGCTTCTCGGTCCATCACTTGTGGTTGAGTTTATCACGTCCCATAAAGATGCGTTCCAAAATGGATTTAAGAAAAAGTTTTTATTAGTGATATTTTAAACCGTTTGGACTTGTGTGTTTCTTTGTTTGCAACTTTAATTTAACAATTGCGCATTGAAAATTTTATTGTAAGATTTCATGCTGTTTTTTTTTTTTTTTTTTAAGACGTTCTTTTAAGCAAAATTGTATTTGTTTTTTCGCTGATCTGAAAAATAATCCGGTCCGTGTTTTAAAAACTGCGTAAAAGCTTCATGATCCCTAATAAACAATATTATTTTATAAAACACTTTGATCCTGTTGGTGATTTTATTGCAGCAGCATTTCTAACTCCACCTCGCCTCTCGCTTCAGCTCTATAACGATTTAGATTTTTTATTTTTTTTTCCCCCTCTATCCGGGTTGCTTACTTGCATCATTCTGATCATCCTTCAGTTCTTATGTTGACAGAAAGGATTGACAGAATGCAAATGCAAATCATCGTTTGTCTAATAAAGCAGGCTGAGGAAGAACTACTCGCCTGGGAACTGTAGAATAGAGAAGCCCGTGTATAAAAATGTCCGATTTCAATGCAGCTAAACCCGATATAAATAACATCGACTTTTTTTCCCCCTGTAAACTCCTGACACCCGTCATTATTTTTCTCAGTCTGGTAATGGATGCTAGTCCTTTACAGGTGCTACAATTCCCCCGGGCCTCGTAATTCTACCGCTTAAAAGCAAACAGTTTATTTTTCCATGTTTATTTTTTAAGTATGAACTTTCCAAATGAGTGAGTGATGTGCGTTCTGGAGGCTGCTGAGCGCCGTACACACTCCCTCCCTCCGACTCCCCCACCATCCCCCTCACCTCCCCTCGCCTTACATTCCTTTCCGTACATTTCTGGCTTCCCAAAGCCTGTACTTTCTCAGCGGGTTTATTTCAGCATAGGGGCTTGTGTATAACAAGTCTCCGAACGCCGCGCTGACTTCCTGAGACCTTGCCTGCGTCCTGGACAGTAACTCTCTAAAGCATGTGGAACAAATTGTAGTGAAGGGAGATGCAGGGTAATGAATATAGACCTCCAGTGGGCTCCGTCTCCCAGAGTGGACCTCTCGTCCGCGAGGCTCTGATGTGCAGCTGTGTTCTGCAGGTCGTTCGGGGCGGCGGCTGGGGGGGGACTAAGGGGGTTGTAGAAAAACGGTAGTCTCCAGGGTTCGGTGGGAAGGTGTGAAGCTGCTGAGTGCAGGGCGTTGGAGAAACGGCGCTGCTGATTAGTCATTCAGTGCTGCCTTTGATCTGCGACCAAGGGTCTTGTTAACGGACAGAAAGCAAGTTTCTGACCGCCGCACGGTCTCTCCGCTTTTTTAAAAATTTTTCTTCCGTCCCTATGAGTTTGTTCTAGCGTTTTTGCTTTTGGAGAGCAAGTTCCTTTAATTGTGTAAGCGCTAATTTGCATAATCTAATTTGCTAACTTGCTTCTCTACAAGTGGGGTCCGTCTGCAGATAAAACAAATAATAATAATCATGAAGCCTCCTGCTGGCCAAAGCCTGGTTACAGAAGGAAGCGTTGGTGAGATGGAGGAACCTTGGTCGGAAATAAGAATGTTCGGAAAAAAGTATCAAGCAAAACTTAAGTGCGCTTGTGCGATTTGGTTTGCAAACTCGTACTCCATATCCGTCCAGAATTAATAGAGGTACAAGTGAACAAAATTTGAGTATCTTAGCTTAGCTTTCCTTTTAGGAGCTCATACAAAGTTAGACTTAAGTATTTTATGTTATAGTGCACTATACTTCTGATTATTTATGTGGCTATTCGTCCAGGCTAGAGCTTTCTATTGATTTATTTTCTTTTTTCTTCAAGTTTGCTATTAGATCCATGTGTATATATTTAGATTCTCATCTTTATCACAATCTAACTTGTAATCCCTTCCTGCCTCCAGTAACCTCCCTCCATGATACTCATCCTCCCATATCCCCTCACCCCCCCCCCCCCTCCCCGCCATACATTTGCCGTTTCTACCATGCCCACCGGCAGTGACTTAACTCTGAAGTTGAGGAGCATGAGGAAGGCCAGAACATCTGAGCTCGGTGTTTACCGCCATTAACACCAGCCTTGTTACGGGAACACAGAGGTAGCGAGATGAGGAGAGAGTGGGAAGTGCAGGGGGGGGAGAAAAGGGCGAGAAAACTAAACAGAGGGAGCCGAACCATCACATTCTGGGCGAAGTCGAACGAGACAGCGCTCCCGGGAGCCCCGGAAGGGCGGGGCGTCCACAGCCTGGCTTTCATTCCTGGTCTAATGTCTTATTGATTCGTTTTATTTCTTGTTCATGTCCGTGCAGCGGAGACGCAAGAGTGATGGTTGGCTTGCCAATGTAAATCACACTCTCTGTTAGCAGTGGAAAATATCACAGTGCGTGTGCACACGCGCACACACACACACCTCACTGTGGTACTGCAGCAAATTCAGTTCATATGAACCTAGAGGGACAATGCCTGAAATGTACACAAATCCAGCGCCACCGGCACTCTGGCATAAATAAAACCCAGACTGTCTAAACGCCCGTTTCTTTCCTAAAGAGGGTCAAACGCGAACCCATCTGGGGTTCATTCATCCCCTCTCTTCCTCAGAGCATGCATGAATGCACTTTTGAAGACGCAGTGTAATTAAGTCATGCATATTCATGTTTATCTATTCCTCCCTCCTTCCATTTTTTTTTCTCTCCTTCTCACACACACACTGGAATCTCCGTTTCTCACTGTTGTAAAACTTTTCACACCTCGCTTATAAGCTCTAGCCAGGGCTATGATCATTAGGAACCCGACGTCTGATCTCAGATCCGTCTATCAGGATGTTCTCCTCTGCCACGTGCACATGCCAAACACACATCCTAAATAAATATCCTCGTTTTGCAGGAGTCTGATGTTTTCCCTACGAGTCCATAGGGGTTCGAGAGGCTAGGAAGGCTTACGCGAGCGAGAGTACTGAATTCATTTTCAGATCAGGAACGTGAGTTTTTTTTTTTATTCGGGAATAACTTAACCCTGTTTATCTTTTGTGTTCTCCAGACGCAGAACCGGATGAAACTGATGGCCGATAATTACGAGGACGACCACCTGAAGGCTTCTTCGAATTCAGATCAGAGTAATCACAAACCCTCTCCAGATCAGGTGAGTGAAAAACAGCTCCGGTTTCAGTCTTCGGTGCAATTTCGTGTGCAGTAATTATCCGCTGAGTGAGTGTGTGTGTCATTTTGTGAGGGAAATCTCTAACCTGTGCTGTACTGTATCAGTCACTCCTGGTGACCTGCTCACTGTTATACAGTGTATTGATTTTCCGATTCGACATCAGTCTCTCTGACTCACGCCATTCTGATTTCTTGTTGTGTTTTGTCTTTTTTTTTTTTCTCCCTCTTTCTTTAGCCATGTCTATAAACTTTAATTTGTCCTTCGAGGCCTCGATCTGGTTCATAAAGCAGAGTCATTACAGGAAATTACATCTTTCACATCCAATAATCGCAGCCCCTCATGTCTAATGTTTCGTATTATTTCATATTAGAGTTCATCAAAGTGCCTAAGCATGTCTATATTCATGCACACGCACACACACCACATTAAAATCTCGTATACATACTGTACGGGACTTTCTATACAGACCTGCTCTGATTTACTGTACATACTGCAGCTCCAGGTAACCAGATAACACGTCCATTAAAACGTCACCTTTTTGAAGTTTTTGATCGTGAGCGATTAGTCACGGCCCGTAAATAAGACAAGATCCGTTTCACGCCCGGCCGTAATCGCATGATCTGGGAAATCACTTCCACACTTTCTCTGGAGAGCCTTATCTTTCTTTTCCTGACGAGCTGTAAGTAATTCAGAAAAAAGAAAACCCAAACTGAAGTGATCGGCAGGCACCGGAGGATCCGCTACAGAAGCAGCAGTGCTTCATGATTAAAACAGAGTCGCTGAACTACAGCCAGGTATTTTGTCACATGTTGATCGATTCCGCCGCAGTTATTTTCCTTTCTCAAATACTTCGCCGCGTCCGCATCCGGACCGCACTCCGCCAGTCGACGACCCCCGGCGACCCCTGCTCCAGATGCTCTCTGAGCGTCCTCCGGTCCTTCCCCTGATCCAGAAGGAGAACCCCAATGAGCCTCACGTCCCCCCCCCCC